>NJDC01000721.1:485751-499203 GCA_002245475.1 Calephelis virginiensis | reverse complement strand
GCCATAACTAATGTTTGTTATCTCAGCTATCTTACCAATGGTCAAACGTTGGTCACCCAGTACGAGATCACAAATTTTATCGATGTTTTCTTTCGTGGTAGAGGATGTAAGCCTTCCACTCCTAGTATCCTCTTTAATGCTCTCACGACCGCGCTTAAACTCAGCTACCCACTTCTTGACACTGGAATACGATGGAGCAGACTCCCCCAAAGTGCTCACCATATCTTGATGGATGTCTTTTGGTGATAGGCCTTTTTTATTGAGGTACTTAATGACTGCACGGTGTTCAATTTTCTCCATTATTGAAAATTGCGTCAGATTGCTTCAAACAAATAATCACAGAAAATCTATATTGTACAGTATCGGAATGAAACTGCGCACAATAAATCAATATGACACATACTAACAAATGACGGTAGATTTTAAAAAGATGTCAGAGCTACATGTAGGCTAGGCCACGAACTTTTGGATCTACCCTCGTAATAACAAAAGTCTTTGGGGACCCTATTTTTTATGTTTATGTATTTACATATTGTCTTATATGAATAAAATAAACTAGAAAATAAGAAATGATATTAATACTGTAAATGTGTGCGCGCGAATGATTTTATTTTATGCGTGATCTGGTCGCGGAGATGGAAGGTGGGAGCTTTAGGTAGGGCTATCACATACGAAGGGTGTGACAATTTATATTATTTTTCGAGCTCTTCCTTTATTCGTGTTCTGGTCGCGGAAGTGGGCGATGGGACCGTTAGTTAGGCTTGTCACATTTTGTGTCATTTGGAGGACTGTTTGCTACAACAGTTACACTGCTTACGCGGAATTAGCAAAATAAAGGCTTGTTTTTACATTTGTTATAATGGATTTCCGCAAAGTAACGCCTGATTTAATAAAATAAATCAAAATAACGTTGCCCGGGGTTGAATATGTGCTAGGTTGGCGATAGG
Organism: Calephelis virginiensis; assembly: GCA_002245475.1. Taxonomy (NCBI): domain Eukaryota; kingdom Metazoa; phylum Arthropoda; class Insecta; order Lepidoptera; family Riodinidae; genus Calephelis; species Calephelis virginiensis. The sequence goes on along the minus strand of NJDC01000721.1, from coordinate 498,256 downwards.
CTTGCCACCTTAATCACATTATGATACTTAGTGTCTTCGGCTAGTCGTGGGTGCTCTGGTTGTGCCTCTGCCAAATCCTCGGAGATGTGCGACGTGAAGATACTTTTTTTAATTAATAAAAAAAACAGTACTCCGGCAAAAATGTGTTTGACACACATGTCACATATTGTCTTTGTCACGTAAAAAAATCATTCGTCACCCGGGTTTCATCCGTGTGTCACGAGTCTCCCAAAGCGGCGAGTTTGTATGAAACGAGTAATTAAGCGGAGGAAGCTAGGCAGTTTTGGGAGGATCGTGACATTCAGCACTCACTCGCACTTGTCAACTCCGTAAGGGATTTTGCGTGTCGATATGTTTGTATGTAAGTAACGTCAATTTTTTAATGGTTCGCCCACTACTAATAATTAACGGGTATTATTTTTGCACAGGAAACCAATCAGTGGCAACCAGCCGTGGTGGTGGGCGGTCACTTTAGTGGCGTTGAGGATGTGAGGTGGGAGAACCAGGGGAGGTATCTCCTTAGTGCGTCTCTCGACCAGACCACCAGGCTGCATGCGCCTTGGAATACAGGTAATTTTACTATGAACAAAAAAACAGGGAGGCCCTCGACCTCCGTTACGGAAGAAAATGTAGGAATGGAGTAGGAAAATTGTATTGGAAGACAGAAGAATAACTATCCATCCATTAAAAAAAATTCGAGTTGCTCCTACCGTTCGCAAAGTTATGGCCTTACTTGTTTAGGATAGCGAGGGAATCGTAATTTATTTATTTATATCATATTATATAGAGGGCAAGCTTATCTCCAAAAGAGATTTCTTCCATCAAACCCAAAACATAAACTTAATAACTATAGTCACCATACTAATTAGTTACTTCTAAAAACTCCTTAGCAGCCTTCTAGAAAGCCGCCAATGTTTTGACGATTCGAATTTCATATGGTAATGAGTTCCATAGTATGACTGACTTAAAAGTGAAATAATATATAAAAGATTTAGCAGGACTGCAAGGAATTTAAAAAATTCCACGCAGTTGTGGGCTACAGTTAGAATCAAGTATTTCTATTGATTACATACTAAAAGGCCAGATGATTACTGAACAATGTTATGCAAATTTGATTCCGAAAGTGCGTGAAGCGTTTAGAGAAAACATGGTGGAAAACTGTCGTTGGGCGTGTTATTTCTTCAAAATATCGCTCTGCTCATCGATCAGAAGTTGCATCGATCAATACAATTGACTCTGCTGATTTTATTCTCTTTGACCACAGGCCATCATATTCTCCGGACTTAGCGCCTAGTGATTTTCACTTATTCCTAAAATTAAAGGGGGGGATTTGTGAAACTAAATGCAACGATAATGACGTGGTTATGGCTGCCATAGAGTTTTTCTATAGAGTCAAGAAAAATGTTTGTTTTTGCAAGAAGTAAAGAAAATGATAGAAACGTGTGTATATCTCCCTCCAAAACAGTGCATTAGATTAGGTAGAAAACAAAGATTTTTGTTAAATATTTTGCATTTTTTCATACTGATTCTATTTTTTTTATTCACCCTCGTCAACTTCAATCAGTATATAAAAAAAATTATCACAAATTGATACATACAAATTGTAAAAAATTACAAAAATGGATTAATAGATTGTGAATACTTTTATCTTGTTTTCTACTATCACTAATATTAATATTATTACCTCTGTTGTCTAGCGGTCTGGCAACTGACTTGACTTCTCGAGGTCTCGGGTTCGATCCCTAGGTCGGGCAACTAAAAACTAGTTTTTTAATTATCTAATAAAAGTAATGGTCCCCAGGATTGGATATGTGCCCGTTTCGCGACAGGCTTCTATCATATTGTGGGGCTTAGTGTCTTTGGCTAGTCGTGAGTGCCTCTGCCTAAATCTTCTGGGAAATGGACGTGAAGATACCTTCTTTTGCTAATGTTATGGTGAAAAATTTGTTAACCTGTCTTTAGTGGTGTGTCTATAACTTCGCGAAGTCTATGACGCCTCCTGTCAGCGGCCGCGCTCGCATATGCGTGTGTCTCTTTGCTGCAACCTCCTCTGCCAAGAATGCAAGTAGCTTGCTCGATATTTTTGTTTCTTTTATTCTCACGCAACAATAAATTTACTTTTCTTTCTCTTTTCATATATATTATGTCGCTCACGCATATTAATCGCAATGTATATTTTTTTTCCTTTCATTGGTACTTCTCATTCGTTCTTACTTACAATAGAATTAAGACAGTAGTTTTTGAAATGGTTAATTTCATTTAATTAAAATACTAACGCATGAAACAATATTTTTTTTTCTCTTTGCCATACAGTGGTTGTATAATTGGTACCACCTTTGTGCACACAAGAACTGACACGAATAGTTCGTGTCGTCACGTCGCACGTGATTACGCGTATCTATGGTTGTACGCATATTCGAAAGTTAACAAAAACGGATTACGACAATGGCGTGCACTGATGCAATCACGGTAGTGCGACGCCGGCCGGGAATAACACTGGATTGATTCACTAGCTGGTGACGGGGCGTTGCATCCCAACGCTGAAATTTATAAGAAGAATTAGTTTACAGCGGGAATTAGGTATGTTAAAACTTTGGACCCTTTTTACGGAAATTGCGCGGACACAGGAGCATAAAATTTAACACACTAGTTTATGGGAGAAGTGCAGAACGCTAATATTTTTCAACAATAATGCCTATAAAGTACATTAAATCAATAAATAAAACATTACCCACACTACACAAACAAATATATTAATGATAACGATAAAAGATCACAGATGGCGCACTAAAAAGTTTGGAAACAAAGTATTGAGAAATGAAGATGGCGTTCTTATTAACAAGATATTAAAATGTATTATGGTCAGTATAATTAATTGTAATGTTTTCCAGAGTACGGTTCAGAATGGCACGAGATAGCCCGGCCGCAGGTGCACGGGTACGACATGTCCTCTGTGGCGCTCCTGTCGGCCACCACGTTCGCCTCGGCCGCAGAGGAAAAGGTCATCAGGGTCTTCACGGCACCTCACAACTTCACCCATAACTACATGAACATCGTGGGGGAGAAACTTGTGGAAGATGATGTTAAAGGTAAGGTAGTTTAACAGTATTCATATCGTAACCGGTCAACTTCCCGAGTTCTTTTTTATGATGATGAACGAAACATTTGTAAGGGCCTGCAATATCCGCTGTTGCTTGAGAATGTTTGTAGATACAGTTAACAATTCATTCAATGAGGTTTACAGAATATGATGTATGTACCTTAACGTCAGTAGAATTTATAAAAAAATAACAAAATATGCAGATGCAAATTGTAATGAAAATAAAACTAAAAAAAACCAATTGAATTAAAATAGATTTATATTTTACGTTGCTGAAAAGAAAAAAATATGATCGCCTCTGTGGTCTAGCGGTCCAATTGTTGGACAAGACGGCCTGGGGGGGTGATTATGTAACTCAGTTACCAACTCAAAATGGATGAGTGTACATCGAATTGCTGTCAAATGACGTGTTTTGTGTTTGCTATCTCCAGTGACCAACAGAAATAGAATAGAGATAGCAAACACAAATGACGTCATTTGATGTACACTTTTACAGTTTGAGTTGACAACTGAGATACATAATCACCCCCCTGAGGTCCCGGGTTCGAATCCCGGGTCGGGCAACAAAAAGAAAACGTGGTTTATCCAATTTCATAAGTACAAAAAATTTTGCTAAGGGTTGGCGATAATTTTGTCAACATTGTGAAACTTAATGTCTTCGGCTAGTCGTGTCTTGGTTGTGTCTCTGTCCACCTCTTCGGGAATATGGGCGTGAAGATACTTACTCTACTTACTTTTTTGTTGAAGAGAAAAAATTACATTGCCTAGAGTACAATTAAAATCATTGAACGCAATAGTTTTTTTTTTCACTCATCCAGTGATGCACGTATGTTGAGGGCCATGTAAGGTTTTATCTAAGGAAGTATACTGTGTACTGTGCGTGTATCGCTAAGTATATTCGACTATGTATTGCAAAGCGCTTATCTGTAACAGAGACAAGCACGCTCAAATCTACGTCAGCAACAGACTCGCACATCTGACAGTCACACAGGCGTCCTTCAAGATAGCATCCTATCGCCATTACTTTTCTTTGTTTTTATTAATGCTGTAGCTTCTAAGGTTTCTACGCAGATAATTTTCATTTATATTTATCTGTCAAGCCTAGAGATGTTAGTTACATAATTAGCATGTCGAATTCAGGCATGTATTCTCTATACACTATTGTTAATACTTTTAATTTTACTACCTATTACCATTTTAAACCCAAAAACGATGTTAATTCTCTTTAAAACACAAGTAATATTCAGTATTTCGATGATGTTTGTATTATTGATACAATTTATAACGTGTGACAATTTTAATGATACCTATAAAAATTTCACACTGGACATCTCATAAACGCACTCAGCCTTTACAAGATAAATTCATTTTTATGGTATCTGGCTTCTGCACGTGAGGCTGTTGGAGTGAAGGCTTTTGCTCCACATACTTTTAAAACCCCTCAAAAGCTTCATTCCATTGAAAAATTATGTAATCTTAAACAGAATATTATTGGTAATCCTAGACTTCGGTGATGTTTATATATATTTGATAATTATTGGATATTTTCCCTTGTATCCAGCAACTTAATAGATTTGTTGTAGGTCCTGAAGGAGCGTCTGTCCCGTCGCTGGGCTTGTCCAATAAGGCAGTGTTTAGTGGGGAAGAACAAACAGTCACAGAGCAGGACAATGATGGATACTTTGTGCCCGTGGACTTACATGGTAAGTTTACTATGTCTACTAAAATACAGTATTATAACACTTCATTAGTTACAACTTAATTCAATAAATTATGGATAACTTGATTGATTTTTCGCTTTATTTAAAGTTACATCAATACGAACGAGTTGTTGAATAACTACAAGAACAGTGTTAGTGACAAATAAGCGAAATATGTTTTATTGAGACGCTTACTTGGGAATGTTATATCAATGAGCAAAGTAACAACCTCATTGGATGCACAATAGTCTTGGTTTAACAGAGACATTTTGCAGAATTAAAGTATTTGTTGAGTTGTTCTGTTATTATTAATAGAATCCCTTTATTTCTTTGTACTGTATTTATTCATAGGTGAAATAAAATCAATGTGAAAGCAACCGACTCATATAATAATTAAACTAAGATATATATGAACCAGAGCCCCCCATGGAAGAGATGTTGATGCAAAACACGCTGTGGCCGGAGATCCACAAGGCGTACGGTCACGGGTACGAGGTCCACTGCCTGGCCGCCACCAGCGGCGGACAACTGTTGGCCTCCGCCTGTAGAGCTACCACCAGGGAGCATGCTGCCGTTCTCTTATGGTGAGTTTAAACCCATAGCCCCTGCCCCCAAACGAAAGACGCTGTTGCAAAATCACTTATCACTGGAGAGCGCATGTTTTGCGATACGTGACATACACTAACCGTTTTATTAATAATAAACATGGACTAACGTAGGAGTAAAATTAAGTTGATAATATAGTCTGTACCACATTGTAATAAAGGTACGAGGTTGAACCATGGCATACTTTACTCCGTGTTTATTAATGAGACATAGTTTCAGTAAACACAATCGACGAAACCAAATAACAGAACTGTGTTACTGTGTCCCGTGGTGGTACAGTTCCGCTGAGGAGAATAGACCATCTACCTCTCTGCCAGGCAGTTCGTAATTTGTTTGTTAACAGGTTAAACTGTTCATTACTAACAACACCACTGATGGTAGAATGCCGTGCTGCTAGTCTTACCAGTAGGGCTGCATCGCCGTACCTATTCTTGGCATGATGTCGTTAGACATGTCGTCGTTAATATAGTCTTGTTTCAGTCCGGAGGATAGGGTAGTCGGTAGACTTGTGCAATTGGTGTTAACACCTCGGCCATAGGACTGTGGTCAACTTATAACACCTATAGTGTCTGTAGACTATCTCTTAGCATCAGAAAAACCTTGTGCATGTTTGCTGTCTTACCTCGCAAAAAAACTAATGGTTTGTTCTATTTCGTATAATCACTTATTAGATCATAATGTGCATTACCCCACAAAACTGCTTAATTTGGTAAAAATATTTGTGGAATGGCAACAAAAGTTTAAAATAAATTACCAGTACGTAAAAAAATTAGAAAATATGGACATCTTTAAAGTACATAAATTAAATAAATCATATTAGAATTTATACGAATATTTGTCAGATAAGCTGCTATTGTAAATTTGAATAATATTGATAATGTACTTTTGTAGATTTTATTTTTAGTAAAAATTGTTTATAATATTAATAATGTAACAATAATAATTGACAGTGACATTGCATGTATTCGAAATTTAATAATAAAAAAAATATTATTAAGAGTTATTTCAAATTGTATTTAGTTTAAAGTTTTAATCTATGTGTTGGGATTGCATATCAATAAATTGTTTAATGGGATTGAGCTGTGAGCACATGTATCGTATGCAATATTTTTGTAACATCTATAATACTCCTATTAGGGCAAAAACGTCTTCGTCGCATCGAATATCGTACTTAATTCGAATTACTCCTCCTATCCCTGAGGCCTGAACCATCCGTATGTTTAAGTGGTATTCCCCAGTACATTTAATCACAAAACACACAGGTATTGCAATTTAATATTTAATTGAAAAATGTAAATGTGTATTCTTATCAAAATATTTATAATAAAAATGTACATTACAGGGAGACTAAAAATTGGCAACAAATCCAGAAACTCGTATCCCACCAACTGACTGTAACCCAGCTGGCCTTCTCCCACGACTGCCAGCGTCTCCTCTCTGTCTCCCGAGACAGGAAGTGGTCCGTGTTCGAGCGGGACCGGGAATCGAACCAGTTTACCTTAGCAGCCTGCTCGGATAAGACGAATGGGGTGCACACTAGGATTATATGGTGCTGCGCGTGGTCACACGATGATCGAGTTTTTGGAACTGGCTCTAGAGACGGAAAGGTATATTTTTATCTTCATAAAATATTTATAATTTAAACGTAGTAAAACTACAAATTCCGATTTCAATTTTATTTTGTGTAGGCATGACCCAAAAACCAATTGTCTTATTTCACACAAAATTGGTTCATCATTTTGGACATTTTGGATGTCGTTTGAAAAGTAAGTTACGCATTTCTGCAACTATTTTCTATCAACCTTCCGTTGGTGGGTTCTAGACTTTCTTCATGAATAGATCAAATGCCTACAAAGGCGGTCAAAATGTACCTAAGTACGGCAACAAATATAAACAGATACAGAAAGCAGTCTACAAAAAAATGCGCGCTCGAACAACGCACACATAGACACCTCTCGCGGACACGATATATTGAACCAATCTCTGACCACTTCGAGAGCGAGTGACATCCGCTTGAGATACGCTTATGTGAAGCTTAGCGCTTTCCATTAATATATTTAATTTTAAATTTAATACTTTTCTCGTCGTATAATAAAAAAGTGTTACAATGAAACTTTGATTTTCTATGTGCTTGTGTAGACAGCCAAAATTATGTTATATTTCAATTTTAATTAATTTAGTAAAATAATAATGGTCCTCAATTGAAACAAGAATATAAAAAAAATCTAAATTAAGTATTTGTAATCAATTAAATTAATCAATTAGTTAATTTACTTAATTAATTTAATTAATCAATAATAATTATTAATTAAACTTTTCTAATTTTTTGTCTTAGTTAGTTTTTAGTTTTTTAATTGATTTTTAGTCGCCTCTGTGGTCTAGCGGTCCGGGTGTTGGACTTGACTGCATGAGGTCCTGGGTTCGAATCCCGGGTCGGCCAACATAAAGAAAATTGGATTTTTCCAATTTTCTAATTAAAAAAAAAATGTTGGTCGGGATTGGAAATGTGCCCGGTTGGCGATAGGCTTGCCACCTATCACATTGTGGGACTTAGTGTCTTCGGCTAGTCGTGGGTGCCTTGGTTGTACCTCTGCCTACCTCTTCGGGGATATGGGCGTGAAGATACTTTACTTTTACTTTAAACTTTTCTACAAAAAAGTCGTTTGTACTATAGCAAGTTTTATCTAGCAAGTCAAAAAACTTCTTTTGAAACCTAGTTATAGGCAGTAATTTAAGACCGTTAGAATTTTTGTTATACATATACACTAATTGATACACAATTCGCAGGTGTGTATTTGGAGTAAAACAGAAACACCGAGTGAATCATCACTTAAGGATTATAGTTTATACGGTGAGTTGTTGTAAGAAAATGTAAATATTTTTTAATTTTCAAAATTCTTCAAACATGATTTTGGGTCCAGAGGCCATTCCTTCAAGGTACAAACGTCGAATCTGTGTGAAATGCCTTAAGTGGGAACTAGACTAGGATTTCCACCTATTCAGATATTATGCTTCGATTTGGCCGAGGTACAGTCCTCCAAAGTGTAAACATTCTTCAAACATTATTTTGGGCTCAGAGGCCGTTCCTTTGAATGTACACCCATTGTAAAAAAAAATAGTTTTGATGTGGGGCGTCATAGGGGTCCCTGATAACTATTGAAGTACAAACGCCAGATTTTTTGGAATGCATTTAACAGAGTTTCCACCCACATAATACACTTTTTGCCATAGAAGGCCATATTAATTTCTAAGTAACTATGAAGGTATAAACAAAAAAAAGTTACAAGATACATTCAGGTACAAGTGATTTTAAATTCATTGCAGTTAAAAACAATTTTTTTTAAAGTTTGCACGCGAGCCATTGGGACCCCTATTGATGTACAAACTACAAACGAAAGAAATGTTGGCACAATCAGTTTTAAAAGAATTCCGATAAATAATAACTGGTTGTCAAGAATTCATGGGACCAATGCCTTTTTAATTATTGAGGCACAAACGTAAAAAAGTTAACACAATTAGGTACAAACGATTTTAAATCCATTCCGATACACAAAAATTGATTTTTAAGAGTTTTTATGCTAACATCACGAGGTCCACTGTAGCTGTTATAGTAAGTTATTAAAGTCATTTAATTATTACGTTATATGTTATGCAACTTAGTGTATCGGTTACTCTGTTATTCAAACTGGATCACGACGATAGCTAGTGCTAACACTGTGGCAGCAAGAACAGTGAAGACAGTAGTACCAATTCGGGTGGCTCAACTCTCGCACCTAGTTCGACAAACTGCGTCTTATTAACTTGATCATTCTAATAGTGGGCGATGGGTTCGTCTTATGCCACAACTTATAGCTAGTGATAATGATTGCAGGTAAACCATTAGAAGTGGGTGAATCAGTGACTGCACTAGACTTCGCCCCGACAGGCGGCACGGCCAGGGTGCTGGGACTGGGGCTCGACTCCGGCCTCATCCGTCTCTACCGCTTCGACGGCCTCTGGGAAATGCTCACGGAACTTGATCACAGGTGATTGTTTTACAGTATTCGAAGTTCATGGTTGGGCTCGTAGCAGGAAGGTACGGTATAAATGTTAATGGTGTGTTGCCAACCCGAAGTTGGAGTATCCTGCGTGAGTTTACTAGCCAATTTTATAAAATATATTATCGTTATAATTGAGATTCAGGAAGGGGCTGGTTGTGTTTCAGCGCGGCTCACCACTTGACAGTGAAGCGGCTGACGTTCAGGCCCACGTCTGATGATGTCACCGAGACCTGGCTGGCCACCTGCAGCAGTGACCACTTCGTCAGGATATATACCATATCATTGTAACTACTGTACTAACGGTAAACACTTACAGTATGGGTAGAGAGGGTACTACGATTTGTTAGTTCAAGTAAAAAATGTTAAAGAAGGAGATGGAGACTATGTTTGACTAACACACGCCCATGGTTTCGCTCGTCTGGCTATGAATGAATGGTTGGTTTTTTAAATATAACTTAGAATTTAAATCCCACTTCTAGCCACCATTTAGTGAAAGCGCCACTGAAGTTTACCAAATGACAAACAAGTTGTTAAAAAAATAGTTTCACACACGTTCTAGATATGTATTTCAGTTATTTTACACAGCTTTTTTAAAAATACCGGAAGGCGAACAAACACACTGACGAGGACAAAGAGAAGTTATATGTTGATCTGTAATTTTGTATGGCATAGGACTGCGAACAAGCACACGTCTCCTGATGGTAGGAGACAGCCGTGGTTTATAGACAAGATGGTGTAGGACGCTGTACTGTGGCCAGGGCCATTCTATCGGCTACGGTTAGAAAAAATGCGAATTTATATTTCATATCATCATCATCAGCCGGAGGACGTCCACTGCTGGACACAGGCCTCCCCCAAAGAGCACAAGTCACGGTCACCAGCCGCTTGTATTTAGTGGCTCCCCGCGACTTTGACCAGATCATCAGGCCACCGGGTGGGAGGTCGTCCAACACTACGTCCTCCGGTACGGGGCCGCCACTCGAGAACCTTTTTTCCCCAGCGGTTGTCGGTTCTGCGAACAATGTGGCCTGCCCATTGCTATTTCAGCTTGCTAACTCTCTGAACTATGTCGGTTACTCTCGTTCTCTTGCGGATCACCGAATTTCAGATAATATCACCCAGAGAAACACCGGGCATAGCTCTCTCCATAGCACGCCGAGTGACTCTGAGTTTATTTAAAAGGCCCACATTTAACGGCCAAGTCTCCATGTGTCATCACCGGTAACTGGTGAGTTTATTATATTTTATATAAATATAATAAACTAAGTATGAAGTGTCGATAGTAGTCATAGTTGGAGCGTATTAATAATTTGAAAAGATAAACTATGTGTATATAAAGTATTACAGAAATATATATCATGTACATTATTTATCGTATATTTTAATTCTCACCTGAAAATTTTACATATTAATGAACACTGTAGAATAGTTAATTGAACACTAAAGATATTTAGTAAAATAGGTACGGGTGCCTCAAAATAGGCAGGAGAAATGAATGTGCGTTTACCGAGGTAGCTCGCGGCCGATGGAAGCTACTGTCGGAAATGTCTGTGGTCAAATTGTAAAATATGTATTGGAAACTAATAGACAAAACATTATATCGATATTCAAAAATGGTTTAGTAAATATGCAAAAAATCTTTATTCTTACGTGTCATTTAGTACTACAAAACACATCTAGCAATATAACTTAACATATTTTTAGAATGATTACTTTAAAATTGTAAACTTTCTAAGCATGTTTTGTGAATTAACAAACACATAATATTTTACTGGTTTAATAGTTTTACAAATCACTTTTCTAATTCTTCAAAATAATTATGTACATTTGTTTAAAACATATGAAGTTCTTTCAACATAATTTTGTAATTTTACAAAACATTTGTGATCCTTCTAGTTTTACAATTTTGTGTAACCGTTTTGTTATTTAACCAGAATTACGAGTTTCTGTTAGTTTAGCAATTTTAAAGAACCGTTTTGTAATTTTACATGTAATTTTGGTACGGTTTTAATGTGTAAAATTACTATTCATACTCGACATTTTACTTGAAATTATAAATGCTAACTGTTAAAAATTAAAATATGTTGAGTTACAAGTATACAATGCACATGTTTTCAAATAAAAAGTTTAGTTTTGTAACTTCTTTGTCAGTTTCTGATCAGGAACATTCACTTCTATAATTTCATCCTCGTCATAGACCCACAGAACAACTAAAATACTCCGACAAGAAAATCGAGTACATAACCTACTGACACGTCCAGGTAATCGTACCGACCGTATGTTTAATTTTCACCACGGTGTCTAGGTTATCTCGTGCCCTCTGGCGTTCGATTTTAAGCCATCATGTGATAAGTTGTTACGTTTTGCTTTAAAATTGTAGTACATACTATTATGGAACTGAAATAAATTATTTTGTCTATGGAAGTTGTTTCACCCTGGCAAGGAGGCCAAAGTATTTAGCAAAAATAAAAATAACCTAGGCGGTCCGTCACAGTCTAGCTAATTTAGAAACAAAAAATAAATGCGCAGAAAATAACGGATATTGCTATCTCGCGGTTTCTCTTTTCCTTAAAGTCAATTATGTCATTTGAACGTGTAGTTCTTTTAGAGACAGAACTCACGGAGCGATTTTTACCCGTGCCCGCGGTTTTATTTGAAATTCCGAGTAAACTTTGAAACTTTCCGGTAATTTTTGCGGTCCGCCGCGGTTGAAATTATCGCCCGTAAACTAGGCGGTTGAGGTTAAATAATCAGTACAAATAGTACAAAATGGTCGCCCGCCAAGCGATCGCTATCCGCCGAGGTGGCGGGAGATCGCCACCCGCACGATTCTTCTCTCTATCATTCCGGCTTTAGGTTGGCAGCACACCATTACCTTTGGTGTCTGAACGGCGTAAATTTCTTATCATCAGGAAATCCGTCTGCTTCTTTGCCTTTAAATAACATATAATTCTGGTCATTGGCCAGAAGCGTGCACGTCGCGATCCCTGCCAGTCCATTGGACTGCAATTCTGGCCCGAAAAAGTACCGCAGAGCGGGTTAGGGCGTTCCCTGGAGGC
>NJDC01000721.1:474095-485720 GCA_002245475.1 Calephelis virginiensis | reverse complement strand
GGAAGCAAGACAGGTTTGTCAGGATCGTGAGGTCTGGCACTCGATACTCTCTGCCTACCCCGTAAGGGACTTGGCGTGAAGATATGTATGTATGTATGTATGTAACATATAATATGTATAATTAATTGTTATCTATTTAGCTAAACTTAACTATCGATCATCACTAATAGATCATGTATCGATATCGATATACTACTTTTTTCTGAACAGCTATAGTAATGTCAGAACCACAGATTACGCCCCTTTTTGGTCAGAACGGCTGCCACAGTTTGTGATAATGGCACGTTTTTCTAGTAGCTATTTCATGTTCATGTATTTAGTCCTTCAATGGTTTTGGTAAATATTTAACCATAGATTTTTTTTCCGAAACGTGATACTCGTTACAGTTGTCTAGTACGTTTTCGAAAATTTTACAAAAGTTTTTCGAAATTTACCATGCTCATTAACTTTTGCTTGACAAACCATCTACAAAATTACTGACTAACTTTGCGACTTCGCTCGAGTTTTCTGTATCTTGATACCTAAACTTTATTGCTTAGTTTCTGCGATTGCCACCTATATGTAACATTTCCGAGTGACAAAAGCTCGTCATAATCAGTCCAGCTGTTAAGAAAACTTAAAAAACGTTCGCACGTTCGTTTATTATTAATGCCATAACGCAAAATTCTAAAAATAGGTTTTACAAAAAAAAGCATAACACTGCCAGAGGTATAAAAAACCAGTTTCTAAGAGTAAACTAAAAGATTTATTAAAATTTGCAATTACAAACAAAATATATAAAAAACATTTACATTTTACAAACATACTTCATGGTCAAATATATACATATTACAAAAATGTAAAACTTTCATATACTTTTTAAATATAATCTATCAAAATATATTTTAAGGCACAATTATCTTTAGGCACCGTTTACTTTTATTTGAACATTTTATGTAACAATGTTGTCACTTAAATTTAAGAAAAAAATATAGAAGTAATTGAAATTATTTTAATACCATTGGTCAAACAAACGCATGGCCAAGTTTTTAAAATAAATGTTACTATTTTTTATAAACCTATTCTTATCTAAAAATAAAGCAAGCTTGTATTACGGAAAAATGTAGTACTTTATTTCTTAAACTTAGCAACATATTATTGTTAAAAGTGCCTCAAGTACTATAAAACATGTTGCTGGTTAGGCTTTTATTTAAAATATATATATATCACATTTTTTATTACATTTCATTTTGTTGTATGTAAAAATCTATCAAAACTGTACAACTCGACTATATAATAATTGCTAACAAATAATGCAACTTATAAGAAAACATAAAGTCTTCAGAAACTCCAAGTTCTCAAAACCATTTTTTTTGTTTGATTTTATATTTTTATGAAACGAGGACAATCTTATATTTACAAAAACTTATCTGAGCCATATTGAAATTATATTATCCATTATATTGAATAACTTCAGAATATTTTCGTGTTTGGAAAAAATCGGATCACAATCACATTTAGTTTTGTTAATATCTACGCAACGACTTACGGCCAATATGAACAACCTATTTGTGTGATGAACATTTAAATCTCTGCATTTCGGGGTCTTTATTTAAGTATTTCTATGTATTAGGATCGTTGACTAACCCCATATGATTTGCTTACTTTTGAGTTAGATTCAATTTGTGTAACTTGTCCATGCATAAGTTTAAATTTTTATTAATTGTTATTACCTCGTAACTGATCTGATGCAGCCCTATATTTTATAATAGATAGGTAACCAATACTGGCCGTAAGAAACAATGGAATGACAACTTAAAATCGCCACAACACAGTAGAAAAAAAGAACAGGTAAAGAAAGACTACAAAAGAAATTACAATGAATGTTTGGTTGGAATTGATAAATTAAGAACTATAAAAACATCGACATAACCCATCAGCTACTGCAAACGTTCTCGAAATAATCGATGTCATCTTTTGGAGCGTATTTTTTGGTTACATGGTCGTTACCACCGAGACAAACGTGATGTCAAAGATACTTCAATAAACAAGCATTATAACTAAAGTCAAAAGAATCATTTTTACCTTTGCAATTTTTCGGTAAATAAAAAAAAACTTCAAATTTTTATTTATATTTGCTTTTAAAGTGCAACAGTATTTATCAAATTCAAAATTACTTTTTGAGTGTTATCGTGTTGGAAGTTAAGTGAGATACTTGAAAGCGTTTGCGTCGCCCTTTAACACAGCACTACAGCTTGAGTGAATGAGTCCTTAAGGGCCTAAATTAAGTCAGAGGAGACGCTCGCTGATACGTAAATCGGTAATCAGTCAATCAGAGCAATTCTTACGTGCGCGCATACTTACCAGAAGCCCCTTACTATTTTACAGTTGCACCGCTCTATCGCAATATTCACAAATCATTCACATTGCACGGCGATTGCTTTTTTTGTTTTCTTGCCCATTATCGAGTTATATATCTTCCAAATACCGGATTTCTTCTTTTTACCGTCGCTGGTTTGACTTGAGCTGCTCAGTGATTTCGTTTCGTGGGACATGTCGGTGAGGCGGTTGAGGTCGGACAAGGAGGCGGTCGCTCGCGGTACGCTGGGCAGAGGCAAAAAGTTCTCGCCTCTTTCTGAGTACGAAGAGGCCTTGATAGGAGTGTATCCATTACTGGGAGTCGCTGATACCTCAGCGATTTTTACGCCTGAATATGTTGAGTTGGTTATCCTGTGGACATTAATTTCCTCTATAAAAATTACTTAATTAAACCTCCAAAATAAACAAGTTATAAGCTTGTGCTGTGGGTGCCAATAACACTCACATATCTTCGAGCCAAGCCCTTTGGGGATAGACATACAGTATCGAGAGAAGAGTCTACTGTCTACTCTATTTCTACAGCTAACGTTTTTCATGCAAACAAGCTGGTTTCGGATAATCTTGACACTACCCTCGAATTATAACCGAGTGACGTTAATCAATGATACTAATACATAGAACTACTTATATAGATACCACGAAAATGTAGTAAAAACCCAGACCCAGAAATAAAAACATCTAGATGTTCATGACACATATGAACCCCGCCGGGAAGCGAGCCGGAGCCTCGCGGTTGGTCGGTATAATGAACGTGAACTTACTTTTTATGGTGTACAAAAATGGGCATTAGAATTATAAAACCGCTTCCTTCACATACAAAAGGTATTTGTGACAGGTCCGTATAACAATAAACTCTACCACCCGGTCGGAACGCGGCCACACAGTAAAAAAATTCGGCGCAAGAAACTCGGTGCGCTTGTCTTTTTTTCTCATTTTAAACTACATAAATAGAAATAACGTAATAACACGTTATGTTTATAAGATATTAAAAAGAATTCAAGGAAATGAATAAATAATTAGTAAAATGTTTTTTTTTTTTTTTAATTTTCTGTTAAAACAATGTTGGTCAGGATTCGTTAGTGGCCGGTTGGCGTCTGGTTTGTCTCCAGCCGCATGTGGTGTCTTCCGTTTGTCCACGACGCCCTTTCGGGGAAACTGGCGTGACCGTACTTACAAATACTCAGCTATTTATATAATTTTTATTTTTATAGAAGAGGAGGCAAACGAGCAAGTTGGTCACCTGATGGAAAGTGATCCCCTCCGCCCACGGACATCCACAACACCAGGAGCATCACAGATGCGTTGCCGACCTTTAAGGAATGAGTACGCTCTTTTTTAACTGATTTCTCTTTAACTGATTCCACAAAGGTGTTATGCGGGGTAAGAAATGTCTTCGGAAGCGCACAGTTGTAGATCGCCACGCATCAAGATGATGGATATGATACCTTAAGCTCTGACGCGATGTCCGAATGTGTAAATCAGCGGCTGGAATTAAACTAAACAACTCCTCAGAGCATTCCCCATGATAGATGCGATAGACGACACTGAGTGACCCAAAATCTATGCAACGCCAAGGAATCAAGTCGATTGGTAATTGCCCTGTCATTTACATTTCGAGTTGCTCTACGTTGAATGCGGTCGAAAGGAAGGAGCTGGTACTGTGGAGCCCCTGCCCAGAGTTGAGAACAGTACTCCATATGAGGCCAAATTAGCGCTTTGTCTAGTTGTAAGCGATGGGTCGGCTTGAAATACTGTCTCGCTTTACTGAGACCACCAAGTTTTTAGAGGCTATTTTAGCCTTCTCCTCCAGATGACCACGAAATTGAACATCACTCGAAATGTCAACCCCGAGCATATCAATGCATGCTGTGGCAGTTAGAGAACGCTCTCAAATCGAAGAGATGCGACAAAGGGTATCTTTTTTGCGGAAAACGCGCAAACTTGTGTCTTGTTATGGTTAAATAGCACCAGATTCTGCTGGCCCCAAAACGAAATTTCAGATAAAATATTGTCAATTTTAGACACAAGTTGGTTCTGGTTCTCGATGACATGTTCCCGAGATATATTATGTCGGCCAAAGTAGGTTTCCCCTGTAGTGTCGTCTGCATAGTGTATAATGAGTCACTAATTTGCAACATGTATTGATATGCACAAGAAACAATGTAAGAGAAATCACACAGCCTTGGGGGACACCAGCATTGACAGGCTTGGACTCCGAGCACACACCGTCGACAACGACCTTGATGCTACGCCCCATCAAAAAACTAGTGATCCATGTACACAATTTCTCAGGAAGACCGTAAGAAGGAAGCTTTGATAGAAGCGCCTTGTGCCATACCCGATCAAAGACTTTCGCTATGTCCAAACTGACAGCCAATGCTTCTCCCTTGCTTTCGACTGCTTACGCCTATCGGTGAGTTAAGTAAACCAAAAGATCACCAGCTGAACGGCCACGACGAAAACCGTATCGACAATCATTTAACAGCTGGTGCTCCTCTAGGTACCTTAAGAGCTGGCAGTTTGTTAGGGATTCCAAAACTTTGTAAAACAAGGAAGTTATAGTTATGAGCCGGTAATTGGACGGATCAAATTTAATTTGACATCTTCGTTCAATCTTAACAATCAATTGTTGTTTGTTAGTCTCGCTAAAACTCGAGAACAACTGGACCTATTTTGGTTTTGAACTATTTGTGGAAGTCCAGGGAAGGCTCGAAAGATAAAAAAAAGAAAGGAAAAACTGAGAGGTAACTAAGAAAAACTACATTTTATGTTTTTCCATAGAAACAGAACAGGCGGATCAAAATTCGCCGGGATTAGCTAGTATTTTTAATTCATTTAATGGAAGATCTTTCTTAATCAGGAAGTTTGTAAACTGTACACATTGGCTCACGAAAGAATGGCTTACTCTGTGGAGACGAGACACATGCACAGCAAGATTATTTTCATTCCTTGTACACAATAACTTGACATAGTGTCTACAATGTCAATGTCTTTAAACATGTACTGCGACGGTACAGTTAGAACATTAATTTCTTTGAATTTTTCTCTCAGGAAAACTCTTTCCAGTTAAATTGCCGATATGGTTTTGTTTTGTAAAATAAACATAGTATTTACGTCGGCGGAACTCCGCAGGGTTTACTGGTACACATATTTTGTCTTCGAGACGTCTAATCAGTTGTTTTTCATGGGGCGTTGTAACATTACGTGTTGGTTTACCGCCATGTGTTATTGACGTATTATTTCGGTTTAGTAAAACGAGAACGTACATAAAGCATTTTTGTTGGCTCATACACACCTCGGTATTATCCTAGGGTTTAGGGTCTCGATGAGTTTTTGCCAGAAGTCGAAAGGGGCCTTTTGCCCAGGCGGGCTGTACCGCAACTTGTGGTAGTACATCAGTTGAGTGGGGGGATCGCACTGCCGGTATATTAACGGGATTATTTTCAACTGCTTTTTATCTGTGGAAACAGAGATAAGGTTATATTTTACCCAATGTTCTTGCCTTCATTAAAATTTTGAAGTGATTAATTATTTTTGCTGTATGTCAATTTTTATAAATTCTTTTTTATTTTGTGAAGTGTGGCGTCACAAATACACATGCTGGTAGACACTTTAAATTAAAAGGACTAGTTAGTGTATGGAAAAATAAATAAATCATACTTATGCCATCAGCCTGTGCGAAACTGGTGTAAAACTTCCTAGCTGGGCTGGTAAGAAAATCGGGAGACAATACTAGAATGATATGCCGGCACCTCTCGGATATCAGTCGGGCCACTGGCTCTACTTCTGTTGTGTGGCCGGGGATGAGGTCTTCTTCTGTGCATAACTGGAAATTAATCATATTAAAATTTTATAAACATATTGATGGTAAAATATGGATGTTAGAAGTTTGATGTGGTATCATAAATTCTAAATAAATGGATCAATTATATAAAATTATAATATATAATCACAGTAAATATAAATTACCTTGAGACCATTATTTCTTGTCTTCTCTAAGAGTTCATCAACAAAGATCTTATCTTCCTGAGAGTAGAGGACATATGCGTCGTAATATTGAGGTTGGCCGTACCTCCTGTCATCAATGGTAATAATATTCTCATCATTATTATCTATCACAGCTATTTGATTGTTCTGGTTGTTAACCACTTGTGTTTGTTTTACTGCAATAAAGTATAACCGTTGAAAATCGTTCTTAGGGTCAATGCACATATTTTATCATGTTTTAATCACACTACTACACATATCTCATATCACAATATCTCAAAAGTATTTGGATGACGAACATGCTTGAGAATCTTGTACCAAATTTTGTAATGTAATTTGTAATGTGTGCATAATAGGTTCAATTAGAATGTAATTGGAATTTTTTGTACTTAAAATATCATGATTCATTTTTAAAAAGACAAGCCTGCTGGGATTCTTTCTCTATGTGTAACAGCATGCAAGTAACCAGTAAACTGACTAACGGAAGAGGATTAATATTTCAGACCTACCTGTTTGTTTATCTAAACTAACACAAAAGGGCTTCAAATTCTAAAAAAATAATTTACTTGTTTACCTAACTTTACACATAAAATTCCAAAGAAAGAAAAGAAGGAAAATATATTTATTTGCCGAATACGCGTGTTGAAGTTCTTACAAAATTATTTAAGCTTTCCAACATATTCTACCACATCGTGGTGTACAAATATTTTAATATTTTTAAAAGTGATTGTTTAATTATATACACAATGATTTAATAATCATACAACAAATAGTTTTATTCTTATTACAATTTGAATTATAACTTACAAACAATTTTAAAATGTTAATAAATTTAACATCCTGTCTACCGTAAAATACCAAGAAAGTCATCAACTAGTTTGCTTGTTTACCATAATTAAAATAGTTGCCAGGCAGTTATATGTTAGTTGATTTTCGTCTGCTACGTTTATTATTGTATATAAATAAAGCTTAGCGTGAACTGATAAAAAATACTAGATTTTTAGATTAAGTCATTATGTTAATAATCCTTGTTTTATCTCGGAATCATAATTGATTGACTGTTTATACTGATAATACATGTTTTTTTCAAGTCATTTAATATCTTCTTCTTCTTCATTTAATATCAAACACCTAAAAAGAGTGCAATCACAAGATCGAGATCTTATGTTATTTTTAAATGATGATCGATGTATAAAACAACTTGAATTGAGATTGATTTCTTATTCAAATACCATGAAAATAAGATAAAGTAATAGTATATACCATGAACAGTAAGGAGTAATAATACACTTTGGAAAAATATAAAATATATTTAGAAGATCAATGTGCTCATTTTACTTAAGTCGGAAAACATAATTTGCTATCATGTGAAGTGTTAAAGGTTATCTACCAGTAAAATGTCATTCATTTTAACTACTATATTTCATTAGATCACAGGTCAAACTTAGCCGTGTACAGTCTGTATAGCCAAGGCCTGCAAACATGTGATCCTAGGTTTTCTTTTCTAATGCCTAATGTACTTATACTATAAAGATATAATTCTCAGTCCGGACGCAGAAATACAGTATTTGTACAAGCTATGAATTTTATTAATAATGTAGATAATGGTGCTTTTATTACAGATTATTTTTAGTATATATTATTTTTTGGAAGTAAACAAGTCTTACCTACTCCTGCTCCACTATAACACTTGTCCGATTCCTATTTAATGGGTTGGGTAACAAATAACAATTCAGTCTTAAATCCCGTGTCCTATGAAACATTTTGGGAGTCTATAGGCAATGTGCATTTCTTGCAATCAGATAATATCACTGTTTTTTTGCTTTTCCAATCATGAATGATTTTATCAATTCAATCATTTTTCAGTAAAAAAACTGATACTTATAGGAGATTTGGATCAAAAAATAAGGAGAAAATTGGAAAGTTTAAAACATGTATTAATGTTAAGCATGCAAAACCTTAAGTACAGTAATAAAAAATTTGAATTATTGTTTAATTATTTATGACCTAAAGAATGTTTACTCATAAACAACCTATGTCATGTTAGGTTTCATCTACAATTAGAAAGCAACAAGTTTTATACTTGTTATACCATACCAGTCAATTTATCCTGTTGTGCCAATTCTTGTAAATCATCATAAATGTCATATCTATCGAGCCACTTTAAATATTGTAACAGGTAGGCAACATTAGCACTGCCATCATTTTTCCTCATCCATAAATTTAACACCTCGGAAGTCTTGTCGCTAAGTATATTTATACTGGCCGCCTGTTCTGTGGTTATATTTGCTAAGGAAGCCAAGCCCCGCCAATCTCTGTAATTAATACAGTAATTAAAATTAATTGCCTACATCTGTCACAGTGGTTCACTCTTTGTATGTGGTTTTAGACAATTGGAAATTACTTTATAGTAATATATTTTTTTATGAATTTAATTGCAATTAATGTGTAATTTACAAATAATGTATGAAAGTAATCTCACAGGGTTAATTACCCCCAGTAAAAAAGGAATCACCACAACAAAATAACCCATCTTGATGCAGCACTTGTTGCACCGGCTTTGTGAAATCTGCCTTGGAGCCTTGTCAATATGCATATTTGTGTAAGGGTGCAATTTTGAACATTCACAGGTAGTGGATAAAGTTTGACCAGGACAACCTACAAACCATTATTGAATAATAGTTTGCCTGATTGAAACACAAACATCTTTACAAACTTTAACAGCACTTGTCTATAAATAACAATTATAAATTGTTTAAATTTTTAAGTTAGAAAATATCGGAATTTATATTGAAACCATTTGTGCTGCACAATGTGGCCATAAAACACTCATGTGATTTTTATATACAAAATATTACATGAATTCATGGATCATGAGTTTAGAGAGCTGAGTTTTAGTTGAAATGCATATTTCATAATATAAATGAATCTCTGATTGAGACAATTTATACTTCAAAAGTTATCCCAAGCTTTGGAAAAGGGGGAAAAATTTATTGTATATTTACTTATTCTTCAAATCATTGGAGATAATAAGAATTATAACTCGCACTTATTAGTTGCATCTCATGTATATAAATTAGAAAGCCATGCTAAATGGTTGCAATCATGTGGAAAGAATGACAGATGAAAGATCAACATAACAGATATGTAATGCAAATGTTGATGAATGTAAGTTCCTGGGGAGATCAATGTCAATACTCCCCGATCCAATTGCTCAGATTTTATCATGGGTGGTGTCAAGAGTCTCTGAATTAGGCTTCTTTATGAAATGACTATGAATGTGTTCTCCCGTGTTGGTCCGTGCTCCTTTGCAGCAGCAGCAGACCATCTACCTTTCTGCCGCAGCTCGTAAAAAGCGAGCATAGGCTTACTGTCACTAGCACTGTGACATCTGACTAGGTGGTAGAATTTGCAGCGAATGGGGATTCTTACTGATATCTTGCCACCATAACGTCATGTGTTTTGGTTTGGAGGGTAAGGTAGCCGATAGGTATACTTAATTTTGTTCGAGGGCTAACATCCCGGCTTCAGGTTGGCAACGCACCTTTACCACATTTGTGTCTCTAGGCAACATGAATTTCTTACCATCAGGAAATCCGTCTGCTTGTTTGCATTCCAATAACATATAAAAAAAACTAGGTAGATCTATAAGGGTCCTCTGTAAAGGACTTAATGTGAAGATGTGTATGTGTGCATAAAAATAAACAAAACAAGTGAACCACAAAAAGGTGTCTTGTAGATCTGATATTGGGTTTTTCTACTTCATGGTTGTTAATTTGGCTTTATGCTTCACTTATCAGTTTCATCTTAGGTATAAACTATGTAGTATTATTATATATCATTCATGCTGAAAATAGCACCTAACTATAACATAATCCTTTTTTAAAGAAATTATTTTTCAAAAGCATACTTCTGAGAGCCAGTTAAACTTGTAGTTATCAACTTATTTCTGAGATAATTTATGAACACTTTCATTAAGTTTACAAACAAACAATTTGTACTGCATCATTATCTATTTTTCGACAATAAATATAAACTGTTTTGACTCAAAAATATTGCTCAACCTATGCAGAACTTTTAATGTTGTTATTATATGAATTTGTTTTTTTACTAGTGTTTATCTAATACACTTGCCAAAACAATATTTACATAAACATTATTATGCATACCTGTGACGTGCTTTTTGATCAGGACATACTACCGGGAGTACTTTTTCTGTGTTTAGAAGTGATGATAATATGTGCCGAGATTCAACAGTAAGGGCAGACAATGGAGATGAACCTAGATTGCCGACCATATTGTTGCAATTGTTTTGACTTCAAGGTACCAGTTTTCATTTAATATGATGCACTATTATTGATACTTCGCCACAAAATTGAAATTTCTTTGAAACCTTGTTATTTTAATTACATACAAAATAACACTTTACGCCTGTGCGAAGTAGGTACATGTCAATTTGTCAATAGTGTCAGTCACAGACCAATTAGATAGTCAAACTCAAAAGTAACATGACACTGACCAAAAAGTAACATTTTGGCGAAAAAGTAACATAACGTATTTTTTTACTGTGGAAACTGGCGAAATACGTTATTATGGCAATTTATTTATAAAATAAAACTTAAATACGTTATTTGACCCATTATAAAACGTAAAAATTAGTACAAACCGTGCAACAACAGATTAGGATCGGTTGGCGTCTAGCTTCACTTTAGTTTCATGTTGTGTGTGTATTAATTAGAAAGGGATGGCGATACTCAATTGCAGGAAGGTCATACATTTTGCACGGCTTGTAATGGGCAACTTTTCATCGAATAATCGCCTGGCAATTCTAAAAAAAAAACAAAACATTCGCATCACATCTAACTAATATTACAACCAATACAATACAAACTAACTCTTTCTTACAATACAATACAATATTTTTACGGGTTACAGAAAGAGTGCAAATATATTACTATTTGACAACATAAACTCTAAAAATTTCATTTTTATTTTCATATGGCAAATTTACCAGAAGTGGCTAATGACTTTGCCATATTTGTTTTTATGCCATAAAATTTTTAATTTACAAACATAAAAGAGATATTTGGTAATAATTAGAATTTTCATGAAATTTACAACGTCTAGGTATAGTTTACTTATGATGTTTTTCATATAATGATATTTTTTTAAAGCTAATCAAACTCTTTGACACATGAAAAATTGGCAAAGTAAGCAGGCTTCACGGTAACGTTATACTTATACAAAGATATAGGTGACGTTTCACGTGCGTTTCACTTT
>NJDC01000721.1:424105-465677 GCA_002245475.1 Calephelis virginiensis | reverse complement strand
CGAAAGAGATGAGAAATCGTATGGTACTGGACGGAGGCATCCGATTGTGAAGTTGTGGCTACAAGCTGTACACAGAAGGCTACACCACGAAATATGAGGATTTCCTCTATGCGGGAATAAATAAATAAGACTTCCAAAAACCGTGCTGGCTACATAACTATTATTATATTTAAATGTAGGTAGATATTAAGGTACCCCTAGCATATTACAAATTTTATCATTATTATCTCATTTAAGTTAACTACAATCATATCGTCAAAAAAATTGCGCTACTTTTAATGTTATAATTGACAGTAGTGCAAATTTTTTCGACGATATGTCTCTTAACAATAATGAAATACGTATTTGTAGGGACAACAGATTTGCAATCTGGTTTTCTGGGAAATGACCACACATGATTAAAACTATTTATTTAAACTTTTCACAGACTGCTTTGTAAAAAAAGAGTGTTGTCGATATAAATTTTCTATTTTTTCCTAAAGTAAAGTCTCTTCACGCCTATACCGCCGAAAAGGTTGGCAGAGGTACAACCCGGACACTGACGACTAGCGGAAGACACTAAGTCCTACAATGTGATAGGTTATCAAACGTTACCTTAAGTTCGCCAGGTCGGCTAGCTTTTTTTTAGTTTAGTGGATTCATCTTCTTTGGAAGAGCTCTCAGATGTGGAGGTTAGAATGACTCGCAATAGGGAATCCGCACTGCTTTCCGTGCCATTTGTGTCAGGCACGGACACGGAGGGGCCGTTGCCGCCCAAGGTTCCATCGGCCAGGAGGGGACGGAAGAAAGCATTGGGAATTTCAAGGGACGAGTTCCTAAATCCCTCTTCTGCACGTGCTTCTTCGCGTTGAAAAGAAGACTTGGGGAACGAGTTAGTCAAAGAAGCCAAAGGCGGGTCAGATAAGAAAAGACCCGAAATAATAGAAAGCCTTGACGGGCAAGCGCTTAGGGCGAAAGTGTGAAGTAGAGTCTCGTGCCTACTTGAGGTTGCGGCCAAATCCCGCAATCTCAAGGGAGAATTCGTCGACAAATTAAAAAAGTCCGCTGCCGAATTGCGGGAGGTAGTACTTGCTGGCCGCACTCAAGCTGCGGAGGCTCGGAGGCTGAGGGCTGATAACATTCGCCTTCGCCTTGAAGTTGAGCAGATGTGGGCCGAAATTAAGGCACTCCGCCAGGGCTTCGCCGAAGCAAAAGCTGAGGCATCGAGCGCTGCAAGAGTTGCTGCAACTACAAATGCAGCAGCACCGGTAACGCCCGGAGAATTTGTAGAGGAGCTGAAACGCTCCCTCACAATTTCTCTAGGCGAAATGCTGAATGCCCGAATTGCGTGGCTGGAAGATCGCCTCCTTCCTGCTCCTAGCATTCGGCCTCTGCTGGGCGCACGGGTTAGCAAGGCGAAAGCTGTCCAACCTGAACTTGTGGTGGAAGCTGGCGCAGTTCTTTAAAGGCCAGCCCCAACGCTCACGGAGGCCATTAGAGGGAAAGCCAAACGGAAGGGGGCTGCAACGCAAGCAGCAGTAGCGCCCGTGGAAGCAGTGCCTGTTGCCACAATACCCAAGGCGATAGGCACCGACACTCAGGGTGCGTCCTGGGCAACGGCGGTGAGTAGGAAAAAGAAGGGGCGTAAGGGCAAAACAAACCGCGGGCTCCTGTTAGTCCCGCTCCAGCCAATCCCGTCATCGTGATCCCTAAGAGGAATACTACCTCAAAAGCCGCCTCGAAGGGGCCAAAATCCGCTCAGGCTGCCTAATCAGTGGAGTTAAGGGCTCCAAGATCAGCAGCAATGATTTTAACACTGAAGTCGACGACTGCGGATAAAGGCGTAACATATGCGTCAATTTTAGGCAGGGCGCAGCGGGAGATCGACCTGGTCGAATTGGGTATCGACCGGGTCTTCTTCCGCACGACGGCTACGGGAGCCCGAATGCTCGAAATTTCGGGTTCCCAGGGAGGAAAAAAAGCTGACAAACTTTCCAGCAAATTGGAGAGCTTGTTAGCTGAAGTGGCTACCGTCGCCCGGCCCGTTAAAATGGCAGGCCTACGAATAAAGGGTCTAGACGATGCAGCCACCACAGAAATGGTGAAGGCAGCAGTTTACCAAACAGGGGGCTGCGAGCCGTCAAATGTCAAGGTAGGCGACATCAGCTGGGCCCTCCTTTCTACGTCCACGGTGCAACTTTCACTCCTGCGAAAAACAGCGCTACATCATCAACTAAAACTCTTACATCCGTTTTAACTATGTCTCTTTCAAGCACCATTACTTTGATTTTCATCGCATTCAAATGTACTCGTAAGCCTCTTTCTTTATAATCACCTAACATAACTATAAACAGTGTTTGCATTTTAGGTGATGTACCTACAGTACGAGCACAAAAGTAGAGCATCATCTGCATAAAGCAGGCAGGTCACCGCTTGGTCACCCATACGCATCCCCACTTTCGTTGATCTTAACCTTTGAAGGTTAACCATGTATAAGATAAACAACCGTGCTGACAACACACAGCACTTCTAGATACCAATGTCAACATCAATTGTTAAAAAACACTGTCGTAGCGTGTGGAGCGAATATATTGATGAATGATCAACATTTAAAGGTATCTGGTATCGTAAAATTCAAGCAGAACCAATGAATTACCCTTGGATCAATATTTGTAGCTTAAATAGATGTTATACTGTTACTGCCCTAAGACTGCGCTCGGGACACATTCCATTGAATAGTTTTGGATTTTTAATGGGTAAAACACTATCTCCTAATTGCAGCAAATGTAGAAAATAAAAAATGTATATGTCATGAATGGAATGTGTTCTAAACAAGGATCAAAGGAAAGGTCACGGTAAAGACCTACACAATATTTTTTGGGCTGATGGCTAACAGTATTATAGCGGATCCGACATCGGATTCCGCTGTAATACTGTGGAAACTAGTTTTTTTTTAATAAATATCCCTAGGCAAGTGACACAAATTGGATCTAACCCCAAAGTAAGCAAATTATATTACGCTTGTGTTATGGGTGTTAGTCGACGATACTAATTACTAATACATAGAAATACTTAAATAGATACCAAAATAAATTTAATAAACACCCAGACCCGGAAATGCAGATTTCTAAATATTTATCACACAAATGCCTGCCCCCGTCGGGAATCGAACCCGATCATCGCGGTTGGTCGATGTAGTTGTTTAAATTAATTCAACCTACAATATAGTATACATTTCATATTTTTAAATTCTTTTCTCTCCGGGAGTACGGGCAGAAGTGAAAACTTGAATATTAACGTCGTGCAATTTCGTTACTTGGGAATGGTAATGGAATAATTTTGCACGAATTGCTTTAATTATTAGTATGAAAGTACTATCATTTATGTGGTAGAATACAATATTCATTCAAACAAGAATATTCGCGCAAGTGCCCTGCGCCGTCGTACGAATTTTCGATCAGGACACGTGAGTCCTAAGGCGAGTTTAGAAGTTTTTACCCATTCAAATAAAAGTTCGCGACGCCGCTAAAGAAGTTTTCTCTTCTAAAATATTTTAAATAAGGCTGTCTAAGCTCAAAATTGAAATTAAAATCATCTATCTGACGAAGACGATATTTCTAGAAATGATCATCTTTAATCTGAATAACATATTATAGGTTTCAGGTCCACCCTACAAACTATCACAAAAAATAAAATCTGTGGCTAGAAACACCAGGCATTTGGAAGTCATAATAAACTAAAAGTCTATCGCACCGACTCGCCCATGTAGGTACCTACCGTCTTACATACGGTAAGGTATATCTTCTTTTCTTTAAGGTACATCTTCTTTTCTGTTAATTTCCTTGCTCTTCAGTTTATCAATTCTTATACTTTGCATCTCATCTTGTCTTGTACAAAATGTTACATATCAGCTTGGTTTCTTATTAATCCCTTAAGAGTTAGAAATATCGACAGCAATAAAATAAAACTCCCGTGTAATCATTTCCAATAATTTTATTTTTAAATTAGTGGCAGTGAAGTTTAATCGGGATCGCTAACTTTAACCAAAAACTGTTATTTGTTTGTTCAGTCGTCATCAACATAAATACATACCACGTTCACCATTTACACCAACAAATAACATTTATTTTACATATAATTTATCATGTTTAAAATCTATTGATAGGTGAAATAAGAATCGAAGAACAAACATTCTATCAAATCAATGTAAATTTTATTCCACCCAAATCACATTACTTGCAGTTTTCTGAGGTAATTTAAACTCGTCTGTGTTAAAAATACGATATTTTAATAGTAAGTATATTTATAATATTTTTTGAGATCGCATTCTAGAAAATAAAATCATATTTTAGCAAACAAATTAGATGTGAATGTTTTGAAAATGGCAATATTGATAACAAACATTAGTACAAGTGATATAAACATTATAAAATAATGAACTGTTATCGATTTTCCTATGTATTCATAACTTATAAAATAATTATTAGGTAGGGCTATAAAACCTTTGGCACTTGGATACGAATCACAATAACTTAACTTATACACCTAATCATTTCGACCGTGTTTCGCGAAAATAACTCAATCCGAAACTTCTACAAAAAGTAATTAGATATTACATATGTAGCATTAAAGTAACTAGTCAGAAAAAGTGATAATTTATTGCAAAAAAAATAGAAAAAAAACAGAAACACGCTTTTGATTGCTACCTGTCGATATTTATCCAGATTAGGTAACTATGTATTATTAATCTATTTTCATTAACTCATAAGTAACATTCAGTGGATTGTGTTTTTATTAAATAACATGGTCCATTTAAGTCGACTAGTAACTTGCTACATAAAATGAATATGATTGAATTACAATGATGTTTAAATATAATAAGATAAATTTAATATCTTACATTTGGCGACAAAGTTGGACTTGCATTCAGGAAATTCTGGTGGTATTCGGGGCAGGCCCAGCTAGCATAGAGCGTAGGAAGGGGCTACTTCAAGTACCAAATCTAAGTTACAGAATGGAAAAAGTAACTGAATCCCGCTACACTTGTTTGCTTTTGTGTTAAGCCGGGCAGTACTGCGTTATACTATATTCTTGACGATTTGGTTACTTCCTATCCCACACTTCATTGCTTTTTGATATACTTAAATATTGAAATTCAAAAACAATTAGCATACCAAACAGCCACTTTATATTTTGCTGATGTTCATGAAGCTCATCATCAAATCTATCATTTCAAAAATAGGAAATATATCAGTTAAAATTAGTCTCATTTCAATTTGCCATCATTGGACTAAAATATATCCTTATCAGTTCCGAATTAACCATGCTGCTGGAGAAAGGATCGCTAAGGGTCCAACGCAAGAGTAATTCCGTACACACATCCTCATCATTGTGAAAGTTTTTGAGGACCACCGATTCCGATTATTTGACATTAAGTAGGCATAAAAACAATTGAAGATCAAGTTCCCGAGGTAGATTTTGCTAGTGGCCCCACCCGCCATTAATCCGATACCGTATCTAATAAAAATCTTGGCAAAAGCTTTAGTTCCCGCGAAAAATGTTAGATTGAACAGAACGAAACACTTAAGACAACAATAGACCCTTATAACAATGATGCTTAAATTTAAAAATAGAACTGGCTCTATCGAATCTATTTCTTAATCTTTGCAGTTTTCCGACCGTGAACTTTTTTTAGATTTTTATTTAAGCCTCTACGTCCGCAAATTCAGGCGAAGATAACTGTCAAATCCACTTATTTAAATACATTTTTGGAGATCAAATTTTTATTAATTGTGACAGAAAAATATATAAGTGTGATATAATTCATCATATTACCAAAACCTTCCTTGACCATAGTATTACCGCACTTCCTTGAGATCAAAACACGTTCTTGAAGAATTTTTATAATAATACTTTAATTTCCAAAATGTCTGTTATTGATAGTATGAAGTTTTTTTTATTAAGACATGAACAGTGACGTAGCAGATTAATTAATATAGTGAGAGAAGTTGCATCGCCGGCGTTTGGGTACAAGTGCGAGGGAGTGGGCGCGAACCCACTTCGCCCACGGTGCATCGGAATTAAGTATCTAATTAGGCTTTAGTTCCCGCGAAAAATGTTAGATTTTCGATTTTTCTTAACAAGTCACAGCATGTGCGAGTGCGAATTCCCCGAAAACCAGTTCAGATAAGTACCGAAATAAAAAGTCCTCTCCAGCGTCCTAACCATCTCAACACGCAAAAATGATTAATTACCGTAACACATCATATATAAGAAGTGAAAGATGGAAAAAAATACCAAAAAATAAAAAAGCATTTACAGTGTTAATTAAGAATGAAATAAATTTAAAAACTTCTTCGGCCGGACTGTAAAAGGTGGGGCAGGTTTTTCAAGTTTAGGTAAAGTAATTTGTGTCATCAGGGACTAATTGATTTAGTTATTTGTCAAAGTTGTAAAAAGGGATAAGTAATAAAATATTTTAAAAATTTGTTTAACAGTTTAGCTATGAGTATAGAAATTTTGGAAGTTAGAAAAAGCTATTGTAATAACCAAAAACACACTTTCCCGAATATTTGAATGACAGTAATTAAAAAAGAGATTCAGATTTCTCAAGTATTAAATAAAACTACGTGTGTTTCCGCTTCTACATATTTTAAATCGTCAGCTTTAGTGGATTCTCTTCCTCTCTTCTAGGTATAATGTAGTTTATAATTAACAGAGAGCCAGTCCTATTATTATGAAACATAGCCACACAACAATAAGCCGACTCGACTTGTGTTTCCATATCGAAATTATTAGATAATAATGTGCGTAACACCATAGAATTATGAAGCTGTACAAACAAACTGCGGAAAACCATAAGAGTGACCCACATACAATTTAATTAAGAATAAATAGCTAATATTTCTTAAATTAACATTCCCACTCACCTTCCTATTAATAAATTCATTATTTACTAATAATTTACTCTTGCTTGTTACTAGATGTGTCCGTTGCGATAATATACCTCAAATAGGTAACTCAGAATTATTAAACAAAAGAGCGTACTTTTTCGATTTTTGAATTTGAATAACGTTTTTGTATTTCGCTTCGGATAGTATAGCACTTTATTACTATGTGTATCACGATATTGTAAAATAAATTGTTTTGTATGATTCTGTATCCTTTTTTAAACATTTGAATTAAAATTCAGTATTTCAGTTTAAATAGATCTTAATGCTTACTAACGTTGTAATTATGTAATATAATTCAAGATTTTAACGCATTGGTGTAAATTGTTATAATACTCAAATCGTTTTCTGAAATACTGAAATAGTATTTTTAAATATTCATTTTAAGCAAAAGAGATCTTTCTATTATTAACAGAAATGCACCCTGAGAAATATCAAAGCGTAGGTACTTATAGCATCTTCAAAAATATACTCATCGACAAAAGTTTAAGCGCTCAACATATTATGTTCAATTAAGGTGTACACATATTATATTGTTACTAAATACCTATATAAAACATTTTTGCCTACTTTGTCAAAAAATCTACTACCTTGTCTTTATTGTGAAGGTATTCTCACAGACACAAATAATACTAAAATTAAACTAGCAGGATAAAACTCGTACTGTTCCATTAACGCTGATATAACTTTAACAAAACAAACCTCTATATGACACAAATGTCCGTTCACTCTAAAAAGTTAACACATAGGTGTAAAGTATGACTAGAAAGAATAAAAAGTGATATCCCGTTTTCATAAACAGCCACATGTTTTGAAATAGCTTCACCTAAAATGTATAGCGATAGTTTATTAAAAATTAATTTCATGACAATTCACAATATCAAACCTTAAATTAAAATTGCTAAACGTACGTTTTAAAACATCAAAATAGAATGTGTAGGTTCATGAAAATCGAACTTATAATTTATACGCCGTTTTAAAATGTAGTGATAATATTTCGATTCACGCAAACTGCAAAGTCCCAAACCAAGCGAACCAGCTCAAATTCATTGGGGTGAAATTAGTGATAGCTTAAAATGTATTGTTAATTACGTTTCTCAAGAAATGTCCTTAGTACCTATGACAACCGCTCTTGCTAAAGAGTATATATATTACTTTGACAACTGCATCGAAATCCGTTGCCCCTCAAACATAAAAATGTAACAGTCACACGGAATGACAGATTCGAAACGCATATTAACCCCCGACTCAAAAAGATAGATGAAAAATATGACGTGTGTGGCATCGTAACTTTTGGAACGCATGCGATGTACCAATTTTGATGCGTATTTTTGTTTGAATTTTTTGATATGATCGAGATGGTTCTTAGTTACTTGTAGTTAGTTCCATATGTAACTAGGTTTGTCGGGGGTTATAGAACATTTGTAATTTTAGGATTAATCACACTTAAAACTACCTAACTATGAAGTCAAATTGTAGATACAGATGTACATACATATGCTTCTATTATAACCTATATTGATTTAGGAAAACTATTTGTCCGTCCTCCAGTCCCTATTAATGTTCCTTTATAGAATCAACAGGTTCGTCCGGCACGTCCGTTTGTGACAACCACAATATTCTCGAACTATTAGGACTACACAGTCGAAACTTGGTAGATACGAGTATTTCGGAACCGCTATATGATTTTGACAAAAAATAAAACAAAGTATTAAGGGGCTGAATTTATCATTTTTTTCACTCTGACTTTCCAGTTAAATGACCATTATAACAAATACCGTCGACCAATACAGTAGGTTACCGTTCGGCTTCTGCTTTAAAAAAAGTGCATAAATCATCATTTAAGTACCTACATAAAACAATGTGCCGTATATGTGTTTGTGATGTTGGTGAAAAAAAGAGCATGAAATGAGCGGCTTCAAAGATACATTTTTTTGCTATTAAAAATCTGGAATACCTCAAAATCCCACTGAAACGAAGTCGCCGGTATGTACTTCTTCAATATTTTAACAGTTTGCGCGAACCAATGACATTTGTTTTTTCTGTATTATTTTACTAGTCCATTAAATATTTTATTTTTTATTGGCTTACGATTTTAACTCTCGGACTAACGTTAATTTTAGTATAATAATGTAGATAATAATACAAAACACGAATGGTTTTATTTTTAAATCGAACACTACCTGCCTTTATTTAATTTAATGGTGACTATTTTCGTTGAAATAACTAACGATGACATCGAAGGCTGCCTTACATTAAGCTACGCGCACAGCCACGTTTTGTTATTGCATAAGGTTTGTTTATCTTTGTTTATTCAATGTATTTTACTGAATATCAAATTTTCATGAACCATTCTCAAGATATTAGAGTTAGTAAAATAAATGGACAGCACAGAAACACTTACAGGCATATGTATACAATGTTCACATACGTGAAATTAAACGGACAAACCGTCGGTGTGTCCGGAACCTATCATTAATATTACCTTAACTATACAATTTATGAAACCCGGTCGGGGCTGTAAAACTTAGTAAACTTCAATATTATACATCAGTTTATCGGTACTATACAAAAATTAAAAACATTATTACAATAATACTACGATATTATAGATCTTATAAGTACAAGAATCGACTTACACCTACCAAATACCATCAATCATGACGTGTATGGTATGTTCGTATCTTAGTTACAACCTTTTTATAACATATAATTTATTAATTTTATAATTTATTATATCTATAAAGTATATTCCATCTCTAAAACGACTAGAGACATCGTACCATTCAAATAACGACACAGAATATATTCTCGCCGTAAAAACCGTCTTTTTTTAATACAACGTGGAGCAATGTTCAGTCTACCCTAGCTCCGTCCATATTCGTTAAACACCCAATCACAACAACATAACCGATTATTTAGCGAACACAAAATAACATGAGCAGTGACTCTCGACAGGGCGTCGATTTGAGCGATTTGCTCGCAAACACAACCAAAGTCCCCATTATGTAGAGAAGATTTGAGTTTTGTGAAACTATTTCAATCTTTCTAAAATGGTAATCGTAATTAAACTTATAAGAAATAAAATTGTAAGCATCCTCTTTTTGTGCGTAATTTACAGACAGGTAAAGTACATTTGGTTTTAATAACAACTGTAGTACCTAAGTATTATTTTGTGGAACCCAATTTTGTTTGAACGAATCAGCTCAAATCAATAACCCATCTGTAGTCTTGGAGCTTCCCTCTGACAGTGTAACTATTTTGGATTAAGTATAACTATTGCAATAATTTTACTCAGACAAAAGTTAATGATCATACTTTTTTTGTTGACTGAATTTAATGAAAAAACACGTTAAGCAATAATTAAAACTCTTAGAGTTCGTTTTTTTACATAACATTGTTTACTATATAAACTGAATAACCAAGCGCTTTATGGATTAGGTATATTATTTAAACACGTAGACCATGAAAATTAAATAGATAACTTTGTATCTTTTCTATTAATTCGTTACGACTATTTAGGTTGAAATAAAGTCAATTAGTGAATGTATCCACTACTGAGTTTCAGGGATTTAAAGAGTACGGTTAAAAAAATTGTTTGAAAAATATTTTTACGCTGATCATACACAGGATTGGTTTGTGTTTTGGTTGACAATTTCAGTCACCAATGCAATTTTGTGTAAAATTACCCTAGACCGATCAAAACGATCTTATCATTTGATCAACGATTAAAAATACAGTAAAGAGTAAGTTACCAGTTTCGATACATTGTTTCTATGTTATTTAGAAATAATTTCAATTAGACAACCTATAATTCAATTCAATGGATTCCATCGAGATTACGGTGGTTCTGCCAACGTCGATGTTGATGGATACACTTTAAAATCTACAGGGTACTTTACTCAGAAAAAGATGCCGTTGAAAAATTGTCAAACTGTCAGAGACATGCAGTGCTAGCCTTAGTCAGTATTCTATCAGATTCGTGTCGCATATTAGACTAATTTGTTTATATTTATTGTTTTTGAAGTCTTATTTATAATAATGGTGTTATATAATTTAGATATTAGGATCGTGGCACCAAATATTATCATTACTGCATTTCAAATCAACTAAAACAAATTAGGCCTAACCTTTTGACGTATCTATTTGAAATCAAGCTTAAACACGATAGGCGATTCAATATGCTGTAAACTGGCATTTTATTCCAGATCAACATTCCTGTTATCAGGAATCGCCTGCTCCTGCTGGTGCTCAAAAAGTGGTAAACACTCGAAACGTTTTCACGTGCTTAGACTCAAGCAATTACTGATAAAATTCAGTTTTACTTTCACAAAAGTAGCAGCCTTAAAAATAAAACCTGTGCAGAGAACTGGTACAAAATTAGAAGCCGCTGATACAAAACACGAAAAAGGACAATATTTTTCTTCTATATGATAAGCGAAATGTGACGTTTTAGATTCGTCAACGCAAATAATACGTTCCTTGACAGCAATCGCAACACGCATGTTAGATAAATGCCAAACATTTTTTGTAACACAATAGTTAATCCTAATACATATATTTTTACTAAATAATTTATCACCTGTTCACACTGCAACTGTTAATGAAATCGATACCGACTTGAGCAAAGAGTAAAGTAACTGTCTATAAAGGAAGACTTGAGGAATTATATTTTGAGATTTCGAAAACGTTTCGAATGTTTTTATCTCTTGAGCACATGAGGGTAAATTCGATAACACAACGAAAAAAGAACTCTTAAAAAATATTCACTTCATGAATGATAACTTCGCTAAATTGTATATAATTTCGTTAATACCTAAATAATTATTATCCACAACAATGGTGTAACATCGTTTGTGCTACAACGGATATCCGCTCTTAATCCGGAAATCATTACTCGTCATCTAACGACTGATTCGTACGCGTACGTAATCTTAGAAATCGATAGGATTTTACTTACAAT
This sequence comes from Calephelis virginiensis, assembly GCA_002245475.1. NCBI lineage: Eukaryota > Metazoa > Arthropoda > Insecta > Lepidoptera > Riodinidae > Calephelis > Calephelis virginiensis. The sequence continues at coordinate 453,785 of NJDC01000721.1, read as the reverse complement.
AATTTTGCTATTTTATATTACCTAAGGCCTCTCGGCCACGAAGCGCGAATCGAGCGCGACAATTTTTTTTATAGTCTTTATTGCGACAAATTGTCGCTCCGCGTCAACTACCGTATTTCACGACACTGAATCGCTTGGACGTTGCAGAACCTGCTTTTGACGGTACGTGCTGTCAAACTAGCCGTAATCCAAGTTGCCAGCGGCAGTTTTTGTTTCCATTTAGAAGACTAGGTTGAGATCGTTTTGGTATGGCAGGACTGCAAGTTGTACCATCAGTGAGGTGGCACGGTGCCGCGGACTGGTGTCGGAGCGGGATGGGGGCGAGGTGCGGCGGTCAGCGCGCGGCGACGCGGCACAGCGCCAGGCGCAGCGCGGCGGCGGCGGGCACGGCGGCGCCGCACAGACCCGATCAGAGTCTGTCCTCCTCCTCTTCCTCCTCCCCTTCGTCCCCCGCTTCCTCGTTCTCCTCCCGATACCCTGGATGTTCGCTGATGGCGTAATAATTGCCATTGTATATAACACCTAATTCTCTCAGAGCGTCGCCGCGAATCGTCGCCTTTATCGTCCAATTGTAACAGTCGTCCGACTCTGACTCACGATCCAGCCTTTCCACGTCTAAAATTTTAGAACTTAATCGTTCTAAGATGATACCTATGTCTTTTATCGTTAAATGACGCTTCTGATCGACGCTGAGTTGGTCGATCAGGAGAAGGAACTTTTCCGATGTGACGGCCTCGTCTTCCACGAGTGTGTTTTCCGTTTCGCTTTCCGAGGAGTCTCGTTCGCCCCTTCTCGCGGACTCGGCGTCTAGAAATCGCACGTGACCTTTAGGTCGGCCCTGTGGAGAAGCTCGGGGCTGCGAATCCTGTATTGGAGAAGTGGCGACACTTTTGTGTACGGCGATACGTCTGCCCTCTTCGTGCAGCGCGCAGCAGTGGAAGTCGCATTCGTCGTTGGAAGGGCGATGCGGAGTGTGGGGCTGGTGGGAGGGGTGAGAAGTATGGGGAGTGGGGGGTGCTGCGCGACATTCGGCAGTGTGCACGTGGTGGTCGAGGGAGGACGAAGCTCGCGACAGGCGCGGCCTGGCCGGTCCCGGCTCGTCGTGGTTCACGACGGTGATGTGCGGCGGCGGTGGCTGCGGCCGGTCCAGTGAGGTCTGTATGACGAGGGAGGGTCGGCGGTCGGGCTTAGGCTGGCGCGAGGGCGAGCGCGCGGCCGGCGACGCTTGTGGCCGCTGGTCCCAGTGTAGCACCACCGTGACTCGCCCCTTGTTGTCCATGATCTTCCATGAAGGTGTCTCATCGTGTAACTCGAGAGCGTGTATCGTTTCGCATACTATTTTCGGTATAGCCGATATTGCTGAAATAATTCAAACAGTTTTTAATGGTCATTATTGTGATGTATATGTATTTAAGAGGGTACAGTCAAACATACACCATTTCGGAGGGTAGCCGGGGCGGCGCCCTTCGCCATTAAACCTGCAATAGTGAACAGACGTTGTTTCTTTGCACTATCCTAATTTCTCTAGATAACTGCTCTCAAGATACAAACTTAACAGTGGCGACGAGAATTTTGAACAATGCTTGTAAATAAAGAATAATAATCAAATAGTAAAAGTGAATGAGTGAGGAATGGCTTCGGCAGAATTTTTCATGGAGCTGGAAGGCAAATATGCAAATAAATTTCCTGATAGTAATAATTACTCAACGCTTCCAAAGGTTCCAATCAAAAGCTGAGACATTAGGCCTCTTGCATGCACAATTTTATTGATTTCTCTACCCTCCCATCCGGAATACAACAATAGCAGCCAATGATGGTATGCCTCAGAAATAGGGGCGATGATGTGACTAATTCTGGCTGTTCTCCGCAGAACATTTAGTGTCAAGTGAACTCGCATACACTGACTGGCAGTTAGACATTAATTGCTATAGCAAAATCGGTCTTGTTTCTCGTTTGATCAGTGTTCATGTTTATGGATTTATAGTTTCGAGGTTTGCCGTCAAAAGTTTTTTTTTCCCTGTGTTGGTCCGACTCTCCTGTGTAGAAAAGACAATTTGCCATCTACCTTGCTGCCAGACAGCACGTAAGAAGCAAATGTTAAATGAATCATTACCAAGGCTGCTGGTGGTAGAGTATCGTGCTGAAAGCCTTACCTATTCCTACCGCCATAATGACAGTGTCATGTCCCGGTCTTGAGGGTGGGTTAGTCAGTAGCTTTGTACCATTGTACACAAATTGTCCCCAAATTTGTCGATCCCCATGTGTCTGCACATAGGTTTGTGCATACCGGGTGAAAATAAAAAAAAATTGCAAACGAAAAGTAGAGATTTGGTAAACGTTACGTCAATTCACATTGTAAATCTTATATATATAAATCAATTGCTGGTCGTTAGTCTCGCTAAAACTCCATAACAGCTGGATCTATTTTACTAATTTTGGGAGTTATTAGGGAAGTAAAAGTCCAGATAAGGTTTAAAAGATAAGAAAAAAGAAACACTAGGAAACAACATTTTAATACTAACAAAGCCATATACAAACAAAACGGGTGGAACGTTCGCCGGGACAGCTAGTATACATATATAAAAATGAATCTCTATTTCGCGTGGTCATCGCATCACGCATCACGGATCGACCGATGTTGCTGGTTCTTTTTTTGTTGTATTTGTTATTTTCAAAAGAAGAATCTTACGAAGAGAAAACTCTGGAAAATTGCAGGGAAAATGGGAAAAACAATACTTAATTTTTTCATACAAACTGTTAACACCTGTCAATGTCAAACGATACGAAGTTCGCCGGGTCGGCTAGTTGTTAATAAAATAAAATTTGACAGCACTAAAAGTGTTTTGTCTCTTTCTATTGCTCATATAGAAAGAAGATAGCGATAACTTAAAATTAGTTTAATGAGAGCACAACAAAATTACCACCATTGTTTTTCCATTGTAAATTGACTAATGAAAAAGATAAAGTAACGTGTACCGAACTTGCACTTTCCATTTGTCACATTTTTTTAATTTCACCTAGTGATGGTTGATCGGATAATCGAAAAAATAATAATGTTAAAATAAAATAATATGTTTTTTGTAAAAAAAATAAAAATCAAACCCATTTACTGGGCTAATATGTTGAGGTAACTCACCAGCCTTAATAACGTCGACTCCAGTAGGGTACCATCGTTCGCCCTGCCGCAACAGAAGAAGGACGGTGTTTGGTGGTAACGTTCGCCAATATTCACCGTCCTCCACCTGTGTACCGTCGCTCTCGAGAACCAATCGTACGGGTTCACTAGCAGCTACTGATAACTTCTCCTTGCCTGAAAGAAAAAGAAGCAACTTAATTTTGTTCACAATTATAAGTATCGCTCACTAACTTTAATGGGTTCACAAACGTATGATTTTCTTACTATGGCGATAAATTAATTTGACATTTATAAACACTAATTTATTTAAGTATTAGCCGACCCGACGAACTTTGTTTACTTGGTACTCGAAACTCTCTGCCTACCATGCAGGGTGACTTGGCGTAAAGATGTATACGTATATGTCAGATGACCTGTTCGTTCAAATATTGTATGAGTGTTGTGATGTTTGTAATTTCTAAACTACAAAACTTATGGCTTAAAAAATCACGGGACAGGAAAAAATGAAACCCGACTACGCATTAATGAATTATTATTAAAATTATATTTTGACTTTTGCCCCTCTCCTATGAGAACATCTTAAGTAAGCGGGATAAAAAGGCACTTTAATAACCTTCGTCGAAACATAAAGTATCTACCTGCCAAATTTCGATTATATAGTTCCAGTTGAAGTTTATGAGAATAATTTGCAGATTATCCTCGCATAGGTATGCGTTATTGTAGTTTTATTAACAAAAAAATATCATTTATAATTTAACTTAATTGTAACCGCCCAAACCCTGAACAAGTGGTGACTACCGACAGCTGAACTGCAGTGAAGAGGAATGCGAAGTATTGAAACTAGATTATACAGTATTGTGGAACTCTTTTCAGTTCAATAAAGTCAACAAAGTTCAATAAAGTAACAAACAAAGGCGATGATAGTTCAGTGACGTAACAATGTTATCTGTGGGTTACATCACTCTGTTCGTATCTCTGGCGAAATTGGACGTCTGCATGTAAACTACCTTGGCATGTGTAGATTATTCAGTGTTGTGGAATAATCGATTAAGGGCGAGACGGCAGAGATCAGCCGTCCAGAGATCAAAATCTAATTTAACGATGACTCCGCAGAACATCTATACACAGTGAAATGACCAATTTTATCATAGTATTTTTACTAACGACTGCAACACTTAAAATTTCGGCAGATTTAAACAATCATATGTATACGTTTATACACTTTTATCTATACTTTTTATCGTCGGCTCTTGGTGGAACTGTGTTGGTGGGAAATTGTGTAATCACATATGTTTCCAATTGAGAAACCTAAATGCTAAATGGATGCAGACTTAAATTATGCAATAAAAAAATTGATACAAGGGATGTCCGATGGAAAATTATGAGGTGTTCAGAGCGGTTTCAGGTCCGGAAGAAGTATGGATCAGGCGTTTTCGCTCTGCAACATAGTAGAGAAGTGTCTGGCTGTGTCGTGGGAAAGATGATTTTCTTTGGTTTTGTGGATCTCCAAAAAAACTTTTGATAGGGTTGTAGGTACGTCTGGAAGTTTTGGACATTTTTGGACGGGTCCTTGCTACGTGCTGTGGAGTGCATGTATTTAGACTGTAAAGCATGTTTGGTGGACGGCAACATATCTCCTTGAGCTGTGTGTTATCAGCACGCTTGTCTATGCTATATCTGGACAACGTCAATAGTGGTCAAAGTACGAAAACCGTTAATAAAGAAAGATCAAATGCTATTTGAAATAGACGGAGCCAGAACACATGCAAGAGTTTAAGTAGATAATGTAGTGTTGGATAAAGCGAATAAAATGATATACCTTGGTACTTCTTTTAGCAGGTGTTTAGGTATACTGCGAGTATGGAAAGTAAGTGCAGGGCATAGTATATACGGAGCGTTAGGTAAGCCGTTTCAAAATGGAGTCCCCAAACTTATTTCATGTAACGCCCACTTTGAAAATCAGTTATTTTGTAGCTCCCCCTACCCCGTTTTCTTCTCTTCAAAAACCTTGATAACGTATTTGTTTCGCCTGAATCTTAAAAAAAAATTTTTCAGGTTTCCTGCGCCCACAAGGAACCGTTGTCGCCCACTTTGGGAAAAACTGCTTTATACACATACTAGCGGAGCCAACAGACGTTGTCTAGTTTTAATCAACTGACAGTTCGGTTTTTTTGTTTTTATTACGTTTTTTAAAATTTTCAAATGTTTTGCTAAGCTTAATATATTTTTTTCTTTAAAAAAAACCTTTTCCCGATAACTACTAACACAAAAAATAGAATTTTAGAAAAAAACACGAAAATATGGTAAATGCAATAGAAATGAGAGCGCTACAAAAAAATCTATGATGTTTCGGTCGCTGTTACTTCATTCGTAACAATAAGTAACAGTATTATATATTGAAAAAGAAGTGTCGGTGTGAAAAAGAGAGAGAATTTCGAACATATAGAAAGAGTGACAGACGAAAAGAGTAGTGAATGAGAAGGGAGCTAGACAAGTCCGCAAGGACTAAATGTTAACCCTCTTGCATGGGTAAGTTTACCGGCCACACTGCTACTTGCATCAAAACTGTAAGAACAGATAAAGTGGTGGTAACTAGTTTCCCGTTTTTGAACTTAAAATAAAATTGAGTTTCTTTCTAGGTAAAGGACATTTGCATCTTCACGCCAAAACTCTCGCCAGGGGAGAGAGTCGAGTTTCAATGTCACAAATCCTACAGACCTGTTTAGTTCTTCCTACTGAACAATTTGGTCGTGGAATGTAAACTTCGCTCTCCCTGAATACCTCCCCCCCTATTCCCAATGCACACAATATGTTTTATCGATCTTATATATTATGTTGTGGTGGCGAATACATAAAAAAAATAACTTCCAAGTCATTTATTCTTCAGGTATTAAAAAGCTAGCAAAAACTTTGATCAAATTTCGGTATTACTGGTAACTTGGATGAAGTCCTCCAAGAACTTTGATCAAAGGCACATTGGACAAAGTATCTTGAAGAAAAAAGAAGAAAAAATCTTTGATAAGTGGAACTATCACATAAAAATGTTATAGAATTGTTTCACTGAACTTAAAATATAATAATAAATTCCCGAAGCTAATTTGTTTACTTATAATTGGCCTTACCTCTGTGAATTAACTCTTCAAAGCTAGTCACAACCAACCCCTTTCTCACACTCCTCGAACTGTCCCATATCTTAAAAGGCCTCTTCCCTCTAACCTCCTGTAAAAATATAATGAATAATGTGTGATTAAAGTTCAAAATACAGGTGTGACTTAAGAGACAGTAAATAAAGGACGATGGACTTGTGGTGACTTAAGAGACAGTGGTGGTAATTTTGTTGCGCACTCACTAATTTTAAGTCATCGCTATCTTCTTTCAACAAAAGTAATAGAAAGGGACAAAACACTTTTAGCGCTGTCAGATTAGTCTTTAAACGACATTTTTACAGAATGTTTAATCTGTCACTATGAAAATGTTGATTAAAAAGTCACAATTAAACATGTTCGGACTAATCTATCTGACATGTCTAAAGTGTTCCATATGTTTCTTTTACTTTTAAAAAGATAGCGTGATTCTAAAATAAGTTTAGTTTGTGAACAGCAGGATTCCCATCAGTAATTTATTAGATTCAGTCTATAGCCTAAATCGTAATGTAGAATAAGGAGCTTCTTATGTAACACAACTGTAATAACTCAAGTAATGAAAAAATTCAGAAAAAAATTTTTTTTGGAGTTAATACAGTGCAAAGACTTTAATTCTGGTCGTTATAATTATGTCCACGATACTTTAAGTACTGTACTGTAAGAACAAACTGCGTTTTTTCTTGATTTTACTGTTAAATAAAGTTTTAAAATTTTTCGCAAAAATATATTCCAAAAAATACAACGTCACGTTGGCTATTGATAAATTGAATTGGTATAAAGAAATAAGCACAGTGTTAGATTATAAACAGATGAAAAATTTAATTTAATTTCAAGCAAAAATCCGCTAATGCTACGACCCACGTGAGTCTAGATATAATATTAAATAAATAAGAAATAATAAATAAAGAAATAAATAGCGCCGGCCAAATTAAAATTAAGCAAATTAAGGGTGTCAGCCAACGATACTTATACATGGAAATACTTTAATAAATACTGGTATGAATTTAATAAACACCCATTTCCGGGTCTGGGCTGATAACTATGTTTATTCCACAAACGCCTTCCCCCAAGGGAATCGAACCCAATCCTCGCAATTGTTCGGTTTATTTAGGCATGTACGGTAACCTTTCGACCAACGAGGCGGACAAATACTACTTAAAATACAAAAAAAATCAAGAAACTTTAAATTAAATCAAGTGTAGAGAGTTTCAATTTAAGTTCAAAATATTTGTGATTCTAAAACGTGACTCTTGATTTCGCATTTATTTTACTTTTTTTTAGTTAAGTTCATGAACGTATTATGATTAAGGTGATTACTTTCGACTATAACTTAGCAATGGATTCATAAATGTTTCATGGTGTCAAAGGCTAGTCTTGTAATGATTTTTGAAACCAAAGAACTTGATGACTAAATAAATAAAAATAAGTCAGTACCATATCTACGCGCGCCCGCATATGTGATAAGTAGAGAGACGAAGGGACTTAATAGTCCCAATATGTGATTGGTGTCAAACTTAGCACTAACCGAACATTAATCTTATTTAATCTTATACCAGGCAATTTCTATTTTTATAAACTTTTAAAATAATAGTAGTATTTGTCAAGCCAAACAAGTAGACGTATTTCCTGATGGTAAACTATAAACGCCATCAACAGAAACCAAAGCGTTGCCAATCTAAGGCTGCAATGTTTAATAATAATATAAAAGTATAATAATTATAAGCTAGTTGAAAAGCTATACCTCCTCTCAAATCTGAGGAAATGAATAAATTAACGAACAACGACATATAATGTAATGAATAAATTCGAACTCGATAAATTATAAAATATATACCATTTACACATTTTTATTTTTTATTTTCGAAATAAAGAGTTACAATTTGTTAATAATTGTTGCTGCAGTTCATAGTTCCTTTCCTTTTTTGTATTTTCATACTTACAATGCGACTAACTTGTCTGTATAGCAAGCAGTGTCATATAGAGTTTTTGATTGAAAATTTTACCTAAATATATAATAACAAAAAAGTAGTTGTTGGAATTCCATTTTAGGTGTATCGGAACCTGGCCGCGGAATTACGTTTCACGGAATATCGGTCTCTTCCGACTTTGATTGCTGAACAGATAAGTTGACAAATGACAATATTTGTTAGTTGTATGACAATCAGAGGCAAAAGTATTTTAAAAGATTTAAGCTCAAACTAGATAGGGATACTACGATTTAAGTAATCTTTTAAATTAAGTATGATTTGTTAAAATAATGTACAAGTACGAGTATTGAAAACAAATCTTAAACCGAAACGTATAATAATATTTGTGCATTTATACGAGTACGTATTATTAACAACACTAACAGGACATATACATAATTTGCTTAATTTGGGATTGATTATAAAAAAGATAAAATTAAAAATTTCTAATTATAATCTAATAAACTGCCCAAACTAGAAAATCCGAGGATTTCTACAGTTTGATTGATAAACAATATTCTAACTGTAATTTTTCACTTTAAGTATTGGTGCAGTCTTCAAAGATACTAAGTAAACACATCCGACGCTAATATTAAAAATCTCAAGAGAGCACCTCACTCTACCGCTTCAAATTCAAATGTCGTGTTTGCGCCGTTATTGTATATTGCTAATAAATGTTTGTATTTTAAGTACTTAAATACAATTTTTAATATTCTTTATGTTTTTCTTACTATTAATCTATTTACATAAAAATGAATCCCCATTTCGTGAGGCCATCACATTACGGCCGAAGAGCTGGACCAATTTTGCTAATCCTTTTTTTTTTTTGTTGTGTTACTCTTTGCCAGGAAAGGATTTTTATGGCAAGAAAAGCTGGAGAAAATTGCAAGAAAAATGAGGTTTAATCCATACAAACTTTAAAAGCTGTTAATGTCAAGCAATACGAAGCTAGTTTAAATATAATCACGAAGTAAAAACATCTTACAAAGCTATCGACCAACTCTATTAAGTGATGGCAGTTATTTATTTAAAATTTTAAGGTTATCTGTTTTCGCAATACTTACTTAAGTTTTTATTTCAAATATTATTTTTATTAAAAAAATAACCACCGAGAAGAAAGTGCTTTCGCCGTGAGCCCATATGTCGTAAAGTAATTATCTCTCTATAGGCTTTTATTAAGCGCCTCATAGTGAAGAGAGGAGATCTCTTCACTTAGAACCTTGCACGGTCCTGGGTTAAATTATTTAGTCTTTTAACAAGTTAAGATTTAATATGTATATAACAGTATACTAGAAACTAATCCAAAGTTAAAAAGAGTCCAATCCAGAGTTGAAGGATTTGAACAAATCAGAAGAGAGAAGTCAATTCAGAGTCAAATAATTTAAACCTGGAATGTGCAAGCAGTTTGCTACGAATTATTGGTGGTACCTACTAGAAAGTTTATTTCTTAACCTATTAAATAAATATTGATTTTCGTTCCGTACTTAATACTAAGTACGTTTGAAATTTGAAACTAATACAAGCTTCAGCTTAAATTCTTTTGCCTCCGACTAAATCTGATAGTAATACCTACTATCAGATTTAGTCGGAGGCAAAAGAATTTAAGCTACCCCGGTTTTTGCAATACCTTTAAGATAACTCTTATTGATATTGTAAACTAAATATCATACACTAATAAGTAGTAAATGAATGATCAAATATTTTTCGGCAAAGTTATTGCTCATCCTAAAATATCAGACCATACATAGATATCTGGAAAGCAGTCTCAATAATAAAACACCACATACATCATCGAAGGCCATATTTAAACTTCCGGATGTACTCGTAAATAAAGAAATTAAATCAATAAATACTCGTACATAGTGTTTTTAATATTAAGACTGAAAGCAACAAAATATCACCACATCACAAGTTCTGCAGTTAAGAGTGGCAGTCTTAATTCAGCTTTTTCATAATCTAGTTCTATCATGATCAAGGTCGCATAATGATAATATGATTAAAATTAATCTACGAAGCATGTAAAATCATGCATGCTACGGCGATACGACGTAGCGCGGCTACAGCTACGTAGCGTAACCGGCGTAGGTCTTGCACTAGATGCAGCGGTGCAACGCCCGAGCGACCTGCGCCCCCCCCCCCCCCCTGCGACTGACACGCCCCACCCCCCCTCAGCTACACGCACTGTGCGTTGACCTACTGACATCGCCCTGAACGATCTTTAATCTAGACTGGACTTTCCCAGCAGTGGGAAAGTTTCTTGTGACCTGATTAACCTAGCAACAGCCATCAGTTAAAATCTCGCTTTCGTGTATTTTCGATCAGCTGATTTTTGACGTACGTTATCATCGATAACAATACTCAATATAGGCGTAACCACACTTGCAAAATCTTAAACTTGCAAAATCTTAAACTTTTTAAAATGCATATATAATTTTATTGCAAGAAAAAGTTAATATGCACATCATATTTTATATATATATTTTTTAATTAAATTAGTTTCCTACAAACATTTCAAAACTCTTGACAGTGACTTTTTAAATATATACGTAACATTTATACGAACATTATTTTTTTATATTTATAAAAAATATTTTTTTTGAGTTTAAAAAAACGATTTTATGAATACATAGAAAAGCAAAACTATGACGAGGTAAGTAGGTATATTGAATATTTACAAATTCAACTCTAAACATTATGCTTTATGGAATGCAAATTAAAATGAATCGAATGATAATGCTCAATGGCGATGGTTTTGGTTTTAACACTACAAAATTACCTCTTGTATTTCCACAATCATTTTCACGACGTTAACACACACTAAAGTTCACTTAATACACTTTTTAAAATGTTAAAACTCAACTCTACCTGTAGAAAAAAAAAGTTTAAAATTACAAAAATCTATGAATTTCACATGCGATAAGCGTACGATTATTACAACACAGTACGTATTTATTTTTGAAATAATTATTTGTAAATCGTTATGGTTATTTAAAATCACAAATGTTATTTTTATTTAAATATTAGTTTAAAGGACGTAGTATAGAAAATAATGTGAACTTTCTTATCCATCGTTATTTAAAAAAAAAACTTTCAACCTGAAGTTGACATTCTAGGAAGTGGCCGAAGGAGCTCCCGTCAGAAACGAATAAAAACGAAACTGTCTACTTACACTCAAACTCTAGCTATAAAACCAAGTTCAATCCAAAACAAATAAAATGAATTAATATCCACTATAAGGTATTACAAACCCGATTAAAACTTGATTAATAAAATTTGTTTACCATTAAAGTCTTCATAGCTTATCACAACTCTACATTTCGGTGGCGATCTCTATATAAAACACAAAATATTATTCACTACAAAACTGTACAACATAGAGTATTTGTTAGTGGAATTCGTTAAGGTAACCGAAGGATATTAGTTCGCTCCGTTTATATGTTAAAGGGTTGGCGGCACAGCGCCGGCCATAGCCGGGCCGTACTGTCGAGTTGCGATTTGTGACTCGTGACCGGGTCGAGGCCTCCTTCCCCGCTCCCGAGGGGAGGAGCCACCCTCACCCCCGTCGAGACCTTAGTCCCGCACTGCAGCGCCAGGCGATGCCGTAACCTAACATCTTCGAAATTAGCAACACCGATAAATGCACTTTTTGGTCACCTTTGTTTTATTTAGTAATTTTACACTACTCTTACTCTAGTATGTTACTACTACATATATAATATGTTACGTATATATACATATTATGAATGAGTACATATTACGTTTTTTGTATTATGATTTTTGCACCATATGTACAACTGAAGTAGACATACCTACCTACTGTGACGGTACTATTTTTTATAGAGTAAACATAAAACTCTACCTACATTAGAATTATTTTTAATGTCTTGTAGTGTAGTACTTTATACGTATTAAAAATATTTTGCGTTAAGACAAAAAAATCGAGTTAAGGATAACAAATATAGTTAGACTTATTAAGATAAAGGTCAAGCGCGAAAAACTAAAATTTTATTTGTGTTACTGAGTTTTTGTTCTTAAGCTAGTATGTAACTTTTCCTTGATTCTATAATACAATAATGTTTTTAGTCATTCCAGCGTGAATTAACTTAAGTCATTTGTGAACCCAAAACGCTCGTTAAGCTAAAAGCACATGTTTAAAAATCATGGGCAAAATGTTTCCTGCAACGTGGGTGCTTGAAGCCTAAATGCCATAAAATCTATAGGCGACTCTAGTATGTTCCAACAGACTCATTGTTAGGGATGCCGTAGACAGAACAAAGTGGAGTAGTAAGAAGTGGACCCTGGGTTCTCACGTTGTAATATGACGAACAACTGGGATAAATGCTAAAATGACGTCATTTTGGAGTATGATTTTTATTGAAAAGTCAAAACTTTACCGCTAACATCGTTGGTAGACCAAGAAGTTTTTATCCATACCTACACAAAATGTTTTCATATAAGCGACGTAAACTTTTTAATATTTATTCACACAGAAGGCTTTAGTAATATAAGCCAAAAGATGAATAAAATGATAGTTTAACTGAAACGCGAAATAGTTGTTCTGAGTGTTAGGTATACCGAACGAAAAACAACTTTGACATAGGAAATGTAACATCTAGAGTTAGTTTCTTTGTAGAGTTGAGAATTTAAAGACTTCGTGTTAGTTTTAGATATGGATAAACTACTATTTTTTATTTTTGTAAAAATTACTTCTTTTATATCCATAAGAGTATAGTTTATAAGAATAAACTTAGGACCAAGAAAATATTATTTTAAACATTCAATAGCTCAAGTTAGTTGATCACCGCGACCATTAAAGTTACATTTTGTGAACATTAGGTAATGCAATTAACCACGAATAGACTGTTTTACGAGTATATTTTTTTATAATATATTATATTGGAGTGTTTTAAAATTTTTTGTACGTTTAATACGGGATTACTAGGCCTATAAAGACTACGTTTAAAATTTAAAAAATCAAACATGTTTTAATAGAAAAATTAAAAAATTTAATTGAATATCGAGATGACTCAAAATCTAACGGCTTAAGCTCTATACTACAAGTTGCCTCGTTCGAGCTTTAGCTCCTAAGGGGCTTTACCAATATTCAGTATTCCTTGTTTTAAACACAATTTTCTTTTTAATATTTTGAGATAACGAGTGATGATTCATTCAAAATTTTGTAATATGTTGCAGCCAAATCGTGTCAATTGACGATTGTATTTACAAACATTTTATTGTGACTATGAAATAATATCGGTTTTGTATGAAATAATTTAAATACAAAATCATGAAACCTGCTAAAAGTTCTACCTTTAACATTTATCACGAGAAAGCACCTATTCCAAAAAAACTTTGGTAAGGAGATAGGATTTAATGATATAAACAGGTTTAAATATATATGATCGTCAGAATGGAGAAACCAAATCACTGAAATTTTAAAACACGTTTATAAAATAACAACTATGTACTATTGGCTAATTTTGCTATAAATTGAGCTACGTCTATTTGCACATTTCATTTTTCAAATCAAACTAAATCATTGATCGCTCTATTTCAAAGATCACATATACCACATATTAACATATTTTAAAATTATCAGTATCATGAATTTCAATGTCAATTTAAAATCATGAAATGAAAAAAAAATATCCTAATGGAGCCCTCATTTTAAAGAATTTCAGATCCCCTAGGGAAATTTCCCAAACCATGCAAGATGTTCTTTTTGTCCTTATAACGCGTTTCTATGAAACTGTGTCAGTTGCATTCTATGTTTTTAGAAAAGTAGTCCAATCTCTAACGACAGTTAACTTGAACTAAAAAACGCTAGATAGTTTTTTTGTTGAATTAGAAAGCAACTAAACAGAAATACATGGTCTTGAACACAGCTCCTTGGATTACTTACAACATCAAGTGTATGATGAAGAGAAGGGACAAAAATCAAAAACATTTTAGCAAGTTTCCTACTGACGAAAATGACGTAGCTACTTTGTTAAGCACTGTAACTGACTTTGTCATTTCACTAAACACAGCTGTACGAAAATTAACTACGCTCTTGTGTGATCTTGGACTTGACTGCATGAGGTCCCGAGTTCGAATCCCGGGTCGGCCAACAAAAAGAAAATTGGCTTTTCTATCTTCTCCAATTTTCTAATAAAATCGATCGATCGATGAATCAAAGGTAATGAGGCATGTTTTTGCTACCTCATTTGCAGCTATTGATAGTGGAGTTGATATCGCATGAACATTTTAATACTTTGCAAATTCTTTCAATACACTGACGCTCAATACACCTGTTAATTATCTATAATACCATAATACCTATTGAAATATTTGCACACCACAAGTTGGTAGAATATGAAGAAACGCCTAAATAATTTTGAAATACTCAGATTATGCAAATAACTATATTTTCTTTTCTTTTTCTTTCTTTTCGGAAGATTGCAAAATTCTTCATCTACCACAAATTGTCTGCCTTTCCTACTTTTCATTTTCACCCTATCTGAATTCTTCTTTTCTAGACTCTAGTAACTAGGAACCTAATTTACTTCCATTTATCTGATTTCCTTTGAAAAAACTGCCTTCCTCATCCGAATCAGTCAGGCTTTTGCTCCAGACATTCTGTCATTGCACTGATTCCAGTGACTGATGACGTATGTAAAGCTTTCGACGAAAAATTATTTACACTATTCATTCTTCGAAAATTCTGTAGTATTTTTAATTCGGGAGATTACAATTTAATTATCTAATCAGGGTACTTGCGTCTATAAATTCTTTATCCCTCAACTGGTTCAGATCATATCTACATGATGGTTCATAAAGTTTCTTCTCTGGTGAAGTGAAATTCAATTGAATTGATTTAAAGGCCGGAGTTTCTCAAGGAGGTGTCCTCTCACCACTTTTTCAATTTACAAATATTTACTATTACGAATTTAATTCATTGTAATGTTCACTTACGCGAACGATCCATGGATTTATTGTTACTTTTATGACATTTCAATTAGTGACATGAATAAGTCGACTGTATGATTGAGCTGAATCTTTTGATTTCTTTTAAATCCAGAAGCCACTTGTTAATAGTGGTGCGATACTGTAATGTTATTAGCTTTAACTTTTTCATTACTTGGCCTATGTCAGAATAACCACATTATTATTTTTAGAAAAAGTTAATAACAATAGCTTCTATTTTATAAAGTATAACATGCACAGCCGCGGCAATTTTTAGTAGAGGTATATTCCACCCACATAATATTATCGCACGCCCACAGTAGGATAAGTAATGAACCTTTAGCAAAGTTCATTCCTAATGTAAATTAACTTAAATGTCAATTTTAACAACAACATTACTAAATTAAAGGTCATACACAAAAACACCTCCAATGTGAACAACACTACTTCTACTTTTGTGTGTGTTAGTACTTCGTACTATGCAGCTCTATTATTAGGAGCTGATACAAATCCAATAAGTTAGAAATAATTTAAATCAATAACTAACAAGACTTTGTTTGATAACTTAAAGACGATGAAGCATTTTCAATATTAATCATGGCGAAAACACAAAGTAAACTGCTACATTTCTTTCACGTTTAACTAAAGTTTTAGGTACTATGACTGGTATATTATTCAGAATATCCAAAGGTTGCCATAGAATTAAAACATACGTATCTATCCACCATCGAATGCGCTACAATTTTTTGCAAGTTGCACTTGTGTTGCACAAGTGCAAAAAATTTAATAAACATTACGATTTTTTAAATTGCTATAAAAATGTTGTGATTAGTTTAATACATATAACTAAAACAATGGAAAACATTTCGTTAAATTTCATCACGTGGCCACTTATTAAAAATAGGCGCATTATCAAATTAATGTACACACATAACATAGATACATATCTTCATGCCAAGTCCCTTACGGGGTAGGCAGGGAGTATCGAGTGCCAAACCTCGCAATCCTGGCAGACCTACCTGTCTTTTTCCATATTAATTAATTTTTTTATAAAAACCCGCCGGTTTCGGCAACTCTTGACACCACCTTCGGATAACACCCGAGCGATTTGATCGTGGAATGTCGACCTAGGTTTTCCCGGCTACCTACACACATCCACATTCGCATTGTACATCTGCTTTGTCAATCTTTCATATGTCATTCTCTCTGCATTACCGAACTAGCGAAGCACGCCGTTTCTCATTTTGACTCCAACACTTTCTTTCAATCCCACTCTTTCTCGGATTTCACTGTTGTGAATGCGGTCAGCGATCGTTACAACATAGATTTTTCGTAGCTCTCCCATTTCTACTGCATTTATTCTACTCTAATCCTTCTTCTGACGTTCCCAACAATCGCTTCCATACAACAACATTGGGATTGCAAAACAAATCTTGCAATTTGATTTAAAACCTCGCTTTGTCATAGCTTGCCCAGCGCTCCATTCACACTATTCTCTGCACACACTCTCTTCATCCTTGCTAAAAGCACAGCCAAGATATACAATTTCATTCACTTGTTCTAGCACTACATCATAAACTAAAACTCTTACATCCGCTCTGGCTTCATCTTTTTCAAACACCATACCTTTGGTTTTCATCACATTCGAATGTGACCAGTGTTTGCAGCTCAGATGGTGTAGAGCCTGCATCAGCATCATGAGCATAAAGCAAACAGTTTACCTCACCCATACGTATTCCCACATTCATTGACCTGAACCTTTGAAGACATTTGTCCAAACATAAAATAAACAAGCATACTGACAACACAACCCTTCCTTACTCCAATGCTAACATCAAAACACAGCGATACGTTGCCGTCAACCCATACATACACTTTACAATTTATATCACAGCACGCAATAGGAACCAGTCTATCCCATAAACTGGATAAATGTCCTGAAGTACCTTACGTACAACCATATAAAACGCTTTTTTGAGATCCACTAAACCACAGAAGATCTTCTGTCCCACAGCCAGATCTAGACACCTGATCCATACATCTTTTTCTAGACATAAAACTACTTTCACAACATTCCATCTTTACAAGTTTTTTTCCACTTCTGAAACTGATCCAATTGACGGCCTAGTAACTGGTGCAGTTTATACGTGAACGGTACGCCGGTCTTCGGCCGGTCATCCAACATTTTTTACAAAGGACCCAGAAAGAGTCCCGGACGGCAAGACCACCAAGCTTAATCATCTCAGCTCTAACCATATCTAGTCCCGCAGCCTTACCTTAATTCATACTTCTAATTGCCCATTCCACTTCTTCCATTATAATGCCATAACATGTCTCCGCTGTTGCCGAGTCATTTGAATACTCAGACCCAGCGGCAGCATCCAGGACATATTCATACATATTTTGATAAAATTCACTCCAGCGTTTTAACACGTCATCCGTACTAGCAAGAATGTTCCCACTCTTAGACTTAATTATATTAATTCTAAAGGCAGATGAACAATTTCAAGATTTCTTCTTCTCCTTTCAAAAGAGTTTGGTGTTCATCTCGAAGTTGTGAACCGACCTAAAATAGTTTCATACTTTTTAGCGCTTCTCTTTCACTAAGTGTTTGGTGATATTCTACGGTACATTACTGCTATGCAACAACGGTACATTTCTTTCTTTAACTCTATCATATTGTTATTCGATTACAAACATCATACAAAGTCTAGCTAAGCTTTCTTCTTTCTTTGAACGGAAGCTTTTGTCTCCACATCCCACCATGCATCATTTATTTATTTACATTCATAGACTTAACATCTTTGCACTCCCACATATTGCATTGTCAGGAAAGTGGTTCACGACATCTACCACTAATTATTACCTTTCAAAACATTCCATCAGTATTCCACGTCTAAGTCCGGTACGCATACACTATCCAGTCTGTCTTGGACGTGACTCTCACAAATGCTTCCTACACTCGGGTCGTACAACTTTTCACTCTTAATCCTTTCAAGCCCTCCAAATGCAACACGCAATTGCCTATACCTCCACTTCTTAAACATATCTCTAAATCGGCTAGTAACTAAATAGAGCTCCGTGTAGGCTCTCGTGTCCATTAAACACTTCTTGAGGCGACTATGAACCAAAATTTAATCTATCGTACTAATTTAATCATTCCTATTCCATGTATACAAATGTATGTCCTTATGTTGAAACATTGTGTTAGACACACGAATATTTCTTTCCACATACAAACCCACAATATGCTCAGCAGCATCATGCACTCTCTTATCACCACAGAGTCCAAGAACGGCCTCGTAAATGGTCCGTCGCATGCCTAATCAACCATTCAAGTCACCACACATAATCACTCATTCATTTCTTTCAACCATGTACAGAACATTACTCACAGAATCTCAAAACTTTTCCAGGTCATGAGTCGATAATGAGTTTAACGGAACAAATGTTGCTACCTGTGTTGTTGTATAATCGCCTCTGTGGTCTAGCGGTTCAGTTGTTGGACTTGACTGCATGAGGTCCCGGATTCGAATCCCTGATCGGACAACAAAAAGAAAGTTGGGTTTTTCCAATTTTCAAATAAAAAAAACGTTGCTCGGTATTGGATATGTGCGCGGTTGGCGATAGACTTGCCACCTATCACATTGTGGGACTTAGTGTCTTCGGGTACTCGTTGGTGCCTTAGTTGAGCCACTGCCTACTTCTTCGGGGATATGGACGTGAAGATAGTTACCTTTTTTTTATATGTTGCTACCGCAAAACTCGCGTGACTTCCAGCTTAATACGGACCCAGACCAGTCTCGGACCATCCAGACCATAATCTTTTAGGCCTGAGGTTAAGCGAGGGGCTAAGATGATACTTACCCCCGCGCTGGTGTGATCGCTCTGCAGTACACTAAACTACAGGGCCAACCTGCCACCGGGGAGATCAAAAGTATCACTACCCTTTCGCTTAGTCACCGTTTCACAGTAAAATGTAAATACAAGCATCTCTCATCAATTACATTAGTCAACTTGTTCATCTTCGCTTCCGTTCCATATCTCACATTCCACGTGTCTACTCTCCACTCCTCAATACGTATATTATGCTTTTGAGTTTTCATTTAGAACCATTACCGTAGATCCATTTAATTGAAATCTGTATTTGCAGTCTAGCATCTAAATAAGCGACTGTATGTTTTTTATTTTTTGTATGTTTGTTAAGCTCTTACTCGGCTAATAGCCAATCGAATTCGATGGTTCTCTTTTAGAAAGATTGGTCATGACTCCGAAGTGATGTAACATTAATTTTATCGTGATCCGAATAGAGGTTTGTGCACACTTTATAGCGCGCACAATTTTACTTTATTTTGATGACCTCATCAAAGATGATAAATGTAGCATATTTCAAAAAGACTAAACATATAATCTATTTACCTTCCGTAATCGCATAGAGAAATCTGTAAAAAGTAGAAATAATATTGCTTTAAGCAATTTCAAAGATTTATGCATTATAGATTTAAGTACAAAGATAGGCGCGAAATACATAACCCTTGCTTGCAGTCGGGTAATAACGTATATTTAGCACCATTTAAATTTGTACAAACAATTCAGTCAGCGAAAGAATTTCTAAATGAAAAATGTTGAATCTTTAGGTTGGTATATAAAATAGCGCTGGGAAAGTTAATGAGAGGGCCATCCATTCGCCATCTGTCAAGATGTTCTTAGAGAATTTCCAGAGCCCAAGTGGAGCGCCCTTCCCACATATCTCGTGTAATTACACCTGCGGACAGGGACGCATTCAGCACGCGTCGATTATATTATCACAAGCCCAATGTTTGGCGTTTGGTAAGTGTTGTACATGCGACTAGATCCAATCACTCCCTGATTTGAAATTCCTCAACCAAATAATGATAACCTAACTAACTTTAAAGATTGCATAAGTATTTTTAAAATAATGTGTCTAATATTACACATTGTATATAAAAATATATTTTATATTTGGTAAGTAGGTCAGAAGTTAATGAAGAAAACTACAAATATTCCTAAAACATCATCCAAGCAGATTATTTTTTATGTTATATGCTTGCTTTTAATATGTTTTGTTTTTTTTATGTAAAATTTATCAAATAAATGCTAGCACTTTTAGACTTTGTTACCTCGTTTAATCTGCGATTTCAATCTTTTTAGACAAACAATAGTTTGAAAAACAAACGAAGTCGCTTTTATATCTATCAATCAATTAATTAATCGTTTATCTGAATTAAAAAATAGAAAATAATCTTCTGAGAGTTAGAAAAAAGAATTAAGTAATTTAGAAATAAAACATTTTACTGTGTAAAGCCACGAGGTACTTTTTTGTAATGTTTATATGATTTAGGGTATAATTGATAAGGGTTAAAAATTGTTTCAATTTTTCAAGCGATTTTCTATTCCCCATTTTATTTTCAATTCGTCAAACACTAATTAAGTTTCGTTATACCAAATCATATAAAAGTTCTGGTTGGACAAGTCTACTAGAAGTACTGATTCGTCAAGTGTGTTAGTAGTTCTAATTTATCAAATATTAAAAAGTTCTGATTCATCAAGCCTATTATTAGTATCGATTTGCCAAATCTGTTAAAACAACTGTTAATTGATTTCTAACTTGCCTGTAAAACTAGTCATGATGTATGCTACTTCCTGTTCTTTATACAGGAAGTGAATTTCTTGCTGACATTTTTTATTAACTAATATGTGGCAAGAAGGAAAGTCTCATCTTTGAAAATATAATTATAACAATAACAGCAGTTCTTGACAGTTCACGACGAAAATCAAAATTTTAACATCCCTACCATTTTCATACGTCAACAATTTTTTAATTGTTTCAAGACCTCAATTGTTTGCAGTGCTGAAAATCGCGATTTTTTTATTGCATGCCTCTGATTTCGCCATTTATGCACGTAGTATTGGTTTAATATCTTTGAAATTAGGAGCTTACCTACTAAAATTATTTTCAACTTTAGAAAAGGCAGTTGAATTGGTCATTATACATGTCGCTATTTCATTATTTAGTGGTAAACGTTATACATATTTAGCAAATCCCCTTAAAATGAGTCCCTATTTTCCTTGGCCATCGTATCACGCTTGAACAGTTGAACAAGTTTTGATTAATTTTTTTTGTTGTAATTTTTGTTGGCAGGAGAAGGTTCTAATTAAGAAAAAAACCGAGAAAATTGCTGGGTAAATAGGGAAAATATATACAAAGTTTTCCCATACAAACTGTTAGTAGCTGTTAAGTTCAATCGATACGAAGTTCACCGGGTCGGCTAGTTTGATAATAAGTTTATTATTCCTTATATCTGTTATATACCGTATCATTAAAATTATTGAAACCTAGCACTCCGCGCTTTTGTACATTATGATGTTTTTTCTTAATCTCTGATATTTTTATTTGAATTTATAGAAAAATATTTTCTGTTTCTTCTTTCAACTGGATATAAAAGCGGCGTCAGTGGTTTTTAAAACCAATTTTCTTTAATAGTTTTTATTTCTAACGATTATAAGTACACAGTAACAAAGAATATTTTTAGTAGGTATATCATATTTAATAAAGAAAATAAATCCCCCTGGACAGACTTTTCAAATTAACCTAACATGAAAGTAGGGAAATTATGTGCTTACGTTGTTGGTATTAGTCATCAATATTAATGCACAGAAACACTTACATAGACACCTAAATAAATATAATAAACACCCAGAGCTTGAACTACAGACACCTATGTTCATCACACAAATTCCTGCTCCCATAGGAAATCGAACCCCTGCTTCACTGTTGGTGTCAGTCGGGTTAAGGTGCTAACCCCTCAACCGACGAGCCAGCCAGATATTATAATTTAAAAACTAAATACTTCATTGATTCTGATCAATTTTTTTATGGAATTTAAAATTGGAAGTGACACCTTCGTGCCGGCAGACAGTCAACTACATCTTACATCACATTGGCGAACTTATCTACTACATTATTTTGTAGCAATTTTTTTTATATTATGACGTATCCTAAGATATTTAAAGATATAAAAAGATGTTAATGGAAGTTTTATTTACTATCGATGAATAACGTATTAATTTCATCAAGATATTCTTTTGTCCTACAATGTGACTGGTAAATCCCGATCAACGTTGTTTTTATTACGAAATTTAAAAAAAAAATTGCCGTTATGTAACCAGTGACCTTCTGCAGTCAACACAAACACTGCAACATTAGATGGCAGAGGCAACTAAAACAATTTCTAATGTATACAAGTTGGTTTTGTAATCGTTTACCATTGTTAGATAAAATACTCAATTAAATACTTTTATTAATATTTTGTAGTGTTCAACATTTAAGAACATGTGCAAATTGCAACTTAACTTTTATTGTATCTTTAAAGGTAAAACGAGTAACTTATAAAAAACAACTGCAATAACTATTGTACTTTATGATTATTTTTATCTAACAATTAAAATACTACGGTCAGTAGACTTATCATGATAATTATTACTTAATTCTTTAGATTTTGCACACGCTTCAAAAACATATGATACACATCACCCTTGACCTGGCGCTACACAAAAGGCCGACTACCGATAAAATCACACTTTGTATAAAATGATGTTGTTATAATGAAATGAAAATTTAAAACTTCTAAACTACAGATACCCGATAAAAGCAGTAGAAAAATCTTGTCGATGCTATCAAAATAGCGATTAAGTCAATATTTGTGTCTAGTGCGCGGTGCAGGGTTTAATTTTTGTGTGAGGAAATAGTCAGAATGCTTGAAAATGAGGATAGACGACGTTATAATCTATTACTGTTTTGATATGAAAACTAACTGATGACTCAGGTTTTTCTCTTTCTTGCTGTTGCTGTTGCCCTGTGTGCTCCAATTATGAGCCAACATATAAGAAAGACAAAATAATTTGGTTTTGAATTTAAACAAACGTGATCATTCGGTAAAATATGCTTCGTAAGGCAATTATGGCATAATTTAAAAAAAACTTGAAAATTGAAACTTATATCTTTTTTAATTAAAAAATAGAAGGTAAGTTGTGATCTTGGAATACGTTCATTTATGCGACATTTCTGTAAATGAGAATAGATTTTCATCTGTTTTTTGTGGAAGCGTTATATTTTTGAAATCGCATGTGTGACGATATCTTACCATAGATAACAATATTATAGAGACAAGAACAAGTAAAATTATAATGTGACTCTATCTAAGTATAAGAACTTTTTATTCTGGTATTTTTATGATAAAAACTAGCATACGGGCTCAGAGGCTACCTGACGAGAAATAGGTACTCATGCACATCTGCAATACAAAAAGTTGAAAGCGACTTTTTAAAAGTTTATCATCCCTCCTTTTAAAAATCCCTAAGTCAAAACTTCTTGGAAACATTGTTTGAGAAAGATTATTGCAAAATTTGCCTATCCGAATAGAGAACATTAGTCCAAAGGAAAGAGTAGTTAGACGCCCAGGCACCAAGATGGTACGCTTGGAAGGCCTCAATGCGGTCTGTACTCTGTAGTACAAGATCGAGACGTTGAAGAAGGCTCATTGCTAAAAAGCTTTTCAGAATATTTCCCGTTGTATAGACGGTAGAATACATAAAAATTCTGTGTGTCTATGGGGATTTGGGTATTTAGAGGTTAGTAGGAGTAGGATTGTCAACATGCCCCAGCAAATTGGAAGGGTTAATACTGGGGTGATCCAGCCTTAAGGCGAGAACGGTATTGTTGCTTTATAGATCATAAGCACATTATGGCCGGACGTGAAGTACCGCCTTGCGTGATTTAGGAATGTTCTGGTCCGTTTACAGAGCATCGCATTTGCTGTCATCAGCATAACAATGTACGCTGTTGTGTTGTAGTTTGGCATGAATGTGCAGAATAAACAGCATTGGTGATAGTATGGAGCCTTGAGGAACACCAGCATTGATACTTTCCGAATTCAAACAAACGCTATCATCAACTACTTACTTTGATGGTGCAGTCTTCTAGAAAGCTGACGATCAATTTTGTGATTTTCACAGGCAAACCGTACGATACTAACTAACTCATAGATAGGAGTGCCCTATGTCAGACCCCGTCGAAAGCTTTAGTAACATCAAGGCTATCCAACAGCGCTTCCGCTTTGATCTCAATTGCTTCTGTCCAGCGATGGGTGAGATACAACAGAAGATACTAGCATAACGACCATGACAAAATCTATATTGTTTGGAAATAAAGACACCAGATATAAGTGCGTTGCTAATAAATAATGTCCAGAATGTTAATATACCTAAACAAGGCGATCCAATAACGAGGTTATTACAACAGAAAATTATTGGTAGATCCGCAAGCTAACAAGACGAGCTGCAGCAGGACTCTGTCACCTACTTAACTTGTAATTTGTGTCCGAAAATTCATATCAAATCACCATTTTTACAAGTTTTATTTTAGCATCACCAGTCTGTCTGTAATCAAATCTTGCAAGTTAAATTGACCTACTTTCGGTTTTCCGATACAGCTATAGCTTTACATACATGTAGTATATGATCGCTGCGTTGATTGGGCGGTTAATGTATTGGATTAACGCAACTGACTATCAACGGAGCTTGGGTTCGGCTCCCGACAGGAATAAGCATTTGTATGATAAATACGAATATATGTATGTATTTTTTGATCTGGTTTTTATAAAATTTATTTCAGTATACTCTTTGTCAACCATTTACGGGATAGCTATTCTATTACACAAGCAAATTAATTTCATGCTTTAGGTTATGTCAATTCGTATTAATTATATCGAGACAGTAATTACTATTTATTAACTAACTGACCCACAGACGTTGTTCTGCTATATTTTTAATGTAAAGTAAAGTAAAGTAAAGTAAAGAATCTTCACGCCCATATCCCCGAAGAGGTAGGCCGAGGCACAACCAGGGCACAATGTGATAGGTGGCAAGCCTATCGCCAACTGGGCACATATCCTATCCCGAGCAACATTTTTTTTGTATTAGAAAAACCTAATTTTCACTTTGTTGCCCGACCCGGGATTCGAGCCCAGGACCTCATGCAATCAAGTCCAACTACTGAACCGTTGGACCACAGAGGCGACTTCATTTATATTTTTAATGTGATTTTAGTAAAAAACTTTGGGGTAAGTTTTGACACATATGGGTATGAAAAAAATATGTTGGCAGATTCTCAGACCTACTCAATATGCTCACAAAGTTTCATGATAATCGGTCAAGCCGTTTCAGAGGAGTACGGGAACGAACATCATGACACGAGAATTTTATATATTAGATTATTTTGCAAAATTTGATGCAATATTATTATTGAAATGTGAACCCATCCGGTAGATATTAAGGCTGATAAACTTTTAAAATCAATCGATTTAGGGGTTGTTCGGGGTGATTCGTTTAACAAAATTAGTCTTACTTGGTCTGGTTTAGACGATATCCAGAATCTGTTAATGAATAAAAATGTGGCCAAGGGAACTTTTAATTACCCTATGTAACTCAAATTTCTCTAAGCTTATTTGATTAGTCTAAACAAATATAATGTGTAAATTTTTGTTTATTTTTGTTCACTCAAAACTATTTCCTTTTTTTGCAACTGCATTTCTTCTAGCTCGATATATTTATAGAATTATACGTATATTTTTAACTGCTGGTTATTGCAAAACCGTAAGAGTTTTAAACGACAAAACCATAAAAGTAATTTAGCATAAATATTACATAATTGATGTAGCTATTATTTCTGTCTAAAATCAGAACATAGTTTAAGACAATGTTTCTTTTGAAAGTTAGTTAAGCCCAGGAGAGTTATTCTTTAAATTGTTACGACAATTGTCTGTACTGCAGCCACATTTGATGCTGTAGCGTTTGAATGTCACAATGCATCTCTACAAGAAACACCCTATTACCGCCACAGAGGGGTGGAGTTGGAGAATTACGTTTGCTATTATCACTTAATCAAATATCAGCTTCGAACATTTTACTGCATATCATGATACCTTTTACTTCATTTTAATCATATCATGTAATTAATATTTGGATTTTATAAATAATGTTTTCTTGTGCGTGTCACTAATGTCATTTGTGTGATAGAATGAGAGCGACGATATCAGAGCTATTTATGAGAGAAAGAGATACAATAATATCCAGGTCTTCGTGTATATGTAATCTTAGTAACTATTAAAACTATTGTGATCGTTACTAAGTACCTAAAACTAATGTATAATTATTAAGATACAGGCTGTTGGAGAAGAAAAACAAATCTAAAAGCTCTACAAGGTGTTAAAGTTACGTAGCGCTACGCTCGGTCGCTACGGTCCTGCTACAGCCCGGTACGAGCTACAGTGCTACGATTTATCACACGCATGTTTCATATCCACATTCACTATATTTAATATTATAAACCAAAACCAAGAAACAATTAATTTAGTAATAGTAGATATATTGTTATAGGTATTGTCAAATACATGTAAACATTTTGTGAAATGAACACTAGCACAATCAGAAGAAACTATTAATTCATTTAGTACTATTTGGGTTTAGCATTTAAGTAGCGCTGGTTGCATGTGCAAGTATGATAGAGCGAGATGGAGGCGCGCACGACACAGCGCGCTAGAGCGAGACCATGGTGGCTGGTCCGGGCCGCTCGGCTGCAGGTCACACCGAGACACTACTCTACATGATGGTGGAGCAGGCAAGCGCGACAGGCGGTGGCAGGGTGATATTAACCATATCTCCGGGCGTGTCAGTGGTCACCGTTACGTAAGGACGGCGGCGGCGCCGGTCGCGTCGCGGTTACCTCTCTGGCCATCGCGGCATGACCGCCGGAGGCCGTGGGCGCGCGCTCACGCCGCCATCTTCAAGGGGCACAGCCCGGGACTCGCGTCGCGACTCACGAATCACTTAGCGCTGCGCCGCGTGGGCGGCGATCGATGCCTCACCGCGCATGCTCGACGAGCCAACACGAACCGACTCGAACTCATCCGAACGATGCATCCGCCCTGACCCACTTCCTGCGCACACTGACCTCTTTCGTACTTCCAATGGAGCGAGTGGCGAATCGCTCGGATGCGGCGCAAACCTCCACAAAGCTTATCATCTCTTTACTGATTCATCCATGGAATTTTAGCCTTTATAGTGCTGTAATAAAAATCAACATTCTATGATAGAAATCTTTGGTAGTGTATCGATATCTTTGGGAGGTTTGCTCCAGTACATCTATTGCACTGTGAAGCTAGCATGATAAGTTGGTATTTATATGCCGGGAAAGCAAACAATGAATAATGAACTGTGAAATAAAAACAAACTGGGCGTTGAGTTGATTTTAATCATCTCGTATTTTTGGAAAAATAAATTAAAAAATAAATCTATAAATTATTTTTATATTATATTAACATTCTGTATGCAATGATACGAAGCTCTATGTTCCATACGTTTGTTTTATGTTGGATATTTCTTAAAATCTCTTCTAACATGTTTTCAAGTTGAAATCACTCAAAATTCAAAAATATCTTAACACTCATTTCCTCGAAGAGGCAGGCAGAGGTACAACTAGAGCACCCACTACTACCCGAAGACATCAAGTCCCACAACGTGGTAGTTAGCAAACCTATTGCCAATCGCAAACAAAGCTGTTGCTACCAACTAGAAAACTTAAAAAAAAAACCTTTTTTCTTGTTGCCCTAGTCGGGTATCAAACCCGGACCTCATGAAGTCAAACTCAACACAGGATCGCTAGACTACAGAGATGACAAATTACAATAATGTTAAGTTTATTCAAAATTGTGCTGACCATCAGGAAATCTATCGACTTCTGTGGGTTTAAATCACACAAAAATGTTATTAAAATTTTCTCTTATATCATTAAAAGTATTCTTATAAATCTGATCGGTTTCTGTACAAGAAACAAAATAATCATAAAATTATAAATGTCCAATAACTCTTTAGTACACCTACACCTAAGAACTATCAATACTAGGAATCACCTTGGTAAAATCTTAAAAATTAAAAAAATCCGCATTGAAATCGGTTCATTCCTTTACGTGTCCTGATGCCACGAACAGACACACACGCATAAACACACACTTACAATGAGGTTAAAAAATAACGGATTTTGGAAAAAAAATATAAATATAGATTGATGGGTTTATTTTGAACTCGATGGCAGCTACAAACTCTGAAAAGTGGCAGCGCCTTTAGCGCACCCGCGTGTAAAAAGACAAGTTTATCAAATTTAAGTTAAGCTTGTTTCAAATAAATAATAATAATAAATAATAAATATCTCAGGACAAGTCATACAAATTGAATCTAACCCCAAAGTAAGCAAATTATATGCTTGTGTTATAGGTGTTAGTCAACGATTCTAATACATAGAAATACTTAAATATATACCAGAATAAATTTAATAAACACACAAATGCCTGCCCCCGTCGGGAATCGAACCCGAGCCTCGCGGTTGGTCGATGTAAGTTAGGCGTGTATTCTAGCCACTCGACCAACGAGGCGGTCAAAGCGCGCAAAGAGGCGGTTCCAGTTTAATGGTAGGCTAATTATGTAGTATTTCGAAGGTGATTCTGCCTGGGTGTTTAATTATTACACATTGCCCTCTAGAAACCTCTTTAGGAGACAAAAGGCGAATCTTTGATCCGTTTATATATAGCGGCACATTTTAAAATTACTCCGCGTACTCATGCAATACTCTCATTGGTACGCGTAAGAACGATTAACCAAAAAAACATCTTTGCATAGTATACAAACGTCAATGTTTGTCTGTATAAATGAATTTTTGAAACTCAATCACTCAAATCGCCTCTGTGGTCTGCATGAGGTCTCGGGTTCGATTCCCCGGTCGGGCAACAAAAAGAAAGTTTGGTTTTTCCAACTTTCTAATTTAAAAAAATGTTGCTCGGGATTGTATATGTGCCCGGTTGGCGGTAGACTTGCCACCTATCACATTGACGGAATTAGTGTCTTCGGCTAGTCGTAGGTGCCCTGGTTGTGCCTCTGCCTACCTCTTCGGGGATATGGGCGTGAAGATACCTTAATCACTCAACTACGCTTGACAAATCATAGTGAAATTTAGCATTAGAGAATACTTTAACTATTCAATTCAATATTTTTATTGCACATATAGATTACCCGCTAGATTATTCCACTAGTGCTAATCAACTAGGTAGTGTGTAGCTAATCAACTAGGTAGTGTGTAGCTAATCAACTAGGTAGTGTGTAGCTAATCAACTAGGTAGTGAAACAGCTTCTCATTTTTTTTGTTTTGATTTAAACACATGGACGGCTCTCCTGATGGTAAGTAACAACGTGGCCTTTATATAGACACTATACATGTTATACGTTTCCTGGGGACAGGACGAACAGACGTTAGGGTCATTGTGCAAGTCTGGCAGCTACGGATTTTTTTAGACCGGAACATAAAACTGTCGTCACGGCGGCAGGAATAAGTTAGACGATAGATCCCGGGCAAGTAGCAG
>NJDC01000721.1:413037-423684 GCA_002245475.1 Calephelis virginiensis | reverse complement strand
CGTGTGTTGGACTTGACAGTATGAGGTCCCGGGTTCGAATGCCGGGTCGGCCAACAAAAAGAAAATTGGATTTTTTCAATTTTCTAATAAAAAAAGTGTTGGTCGGGATTGGAAATGTGCCCGGTTGGCGATAGGCTTGCCACCTATCACATTGTGGGACTTAGTGTCTTCGGCTAGTCGTGGGTGCCCTGGTTGTGCCTCTGCCTACCTCTTCGGGGATATGGGCGTGAAGATACTTTTAAGATATATCACACCGCCTGAAGACAACAAAGGTAGTAAGCAACCTCCCCAGCAACCCACGGCCAGGTTTGTAACGCACCATGCGTTACAAACCTGGCCGTGGGTTGCTGGGGTGCGAGGCCGGGTTGTTAGGGCTCGAACAAAAATGTTTATCGGCTACCTGATCCTCTGAACTGGAACACGTCAACAACAAGCACTGACGTTATGGCAACAGGAGTAGGTACGGCAGAGGTACCAATACGCGCAAGTAGCTACAAAAGTCTACCACCTAGTAAGAAGCTGCCTGACAGGAAAGCAGATGGTCTATTATGAAAAGGATTCCATACCAACGCGAGGGAAATGATTTCCTATTTAGTCCCTGCAACATTCTAAACTCCACTCTGTTCTTAATTTATATAGGTACATAGCTAGCTGTCCTGGCGAACATCGTTCGACCTGTTTCGTTTGTGTACGAAAAATTAAAATATTGTTTTTCCTAGTTTCCTCGAAGTTTTTCTCTTTTTATTATCTTTGTAACCTTCTCTGGACTTGAATAAATAATTCAAAACCAAAATGAGCCAATTCGGTTCAATTCTCGAGTTTTAGCGAGACTAAACAACGGCAAACAAATTATTTTAATTTCATTTACGGAAAAGCCATATCTCGAACCTTGAAAAATCAACATTACAGGTTTGGTCCGTCTTTGCTAAGCTTCGTAATTTTTTAATGCATTGTTGGACATAAGCCCACACCTCCGGCACCTTAATATCGCCAAGTTATTTCACGAGAGACATGTTTCAATCATGCCTTTAGCAGAGATTGTGTTAGTGTTGTGTAATCGATGTATCTCTTGCATTTTTCATATCTCAAACATTCGTTTTACAGCTTTGAAGTGATGTTTTGAATTAGAGCTCTAGATTCACCCATCGTTACTTTATGCCATCAAAATGAACTAATTTCAATGAAAATTTATGTGTAATAATTATGAAAAAACTGCGTCCTAATTTTTACTCAATTCAGCCATATTATTTATTAGATAATTAGTGGAGAGCCGTTAGGTTAAGTGTAAACCTCGACTCCCCCAAGGGCCCAAGCCGTGTGGCAGCGGGGGGCTGAGTGAGTAATAATTTTATACTTTTTAGTTTAGCTAGATTTAAAAGTGCCTTTAGTTTTTTTAACTTGAAGATGCGCCTCGTCCCGGCCCGTACAAATGGACGCTATCCTTTATATATTGATTCCAACGGGCTCTACATTGTTGCACTTCTTTAAATATTCCTATTTGTTTTATATCGTCAAGACATTATCAACAGACCTAGAGATCGATACAGAACTACTTCTCAATGAAATTATAGTTTACTAGCTGTTTCACGCAGCTTCGCCTGCGTAACTTGGCTTCTACTGCATCGATTTTGATGAAACAAAGCCTATGCCACTCAGGGATAATGTAGCAATCTAAAGATGAAATAATTTTTGAAATCGGTCCAGCAGTTTCGGAGCCTTTTATTTCAAACAAACAAACTAAAAATCAAATCTTCACTCTTTATAATATTAGCATAGAAAAAAGTGAATAATCCAATGTCGATGCTAAGGTTTCTAATTTTTTTTTTATGGCGGGGATGCTATGAGCTCTAACCTACGTAAATAATGTCACATCAGTACCTGACTCTCTCTCTTTTGCTCTAAGGCAATTTATGCCTGAAAAGGACATCTCGCTCCCACGCTTTGTTGATCTTTTACATTCTAAATCTATGCTACTTGTTCACTGTAGCTATCGTTGTTTCGTATTTTAATTTAATAACCTTAAGATATTTCTGAAATACATTCAGTATTATTTTTACATAAATATATACATATAAGTACAATGTGTTGTATTGTATTTGTAAAAGCTACACATATAGAACATTTAATTACTACTTTAAGATATACTTAGTACTAAATTAGTAAAGAATATTTTGAAAACATTACATTTTTAATAACTTATTATACTACCTTGTATTTTAGATGTGATATCGGAGGACTTGGAAGCGTTAGGTACCGCCATAACAAGAAAAGCCAAGCAATAGCTAACTACCTTTTCTCGAAGCGTTTTCTTGTGTACCTAAGCTAGGTAAAAAATAGTAGTATAGTACCTGTATGTATAACCTTCCTCGAAATGTAGAGTCTCTACTAGAGTATTGTAGTCTTTGGTCTCTACCTGCTAAATTTCGTTACGATCATTTTAATAGATTTGGCGTGAATCACGCTCAAGATACAGACAGACAGTGTAAATGCTAAAAATGCTCAAAATGTCTGCTCATTGTTAGTCAGCTGCGCCTATTTTTTTAAATTTTCAGTGTACAGAATTCGCTCTTTCACAGTTTTATTTTATGTATCGATAAAGTACCAGAATATAAAATAACAATTAAATATGTTTTTGTAATGTCAATTATGCAAGAGAGATCCAATCAAAGAGTAAAGTAACTGTCCCAAAGAGTATAATAATATACCTGACACCTGTCCGTAAAGGAATCCTGTGTGATATCCTGGATCCAAGCCTGTCACTTTGCCTATCAAAACTCACATGGCACATTTTCTGTTCTTTACAATGTCATAGAAATGTATGCTTTATTGCCATGGTTGCGCGTTTGTCGTTTATAACGTGTAGTTCTCTTACTAGTCTCTGGTCGTTTATAAAAAAAATTGAAGTGCTCAGTCTAGTATTAAATATTAATATAATAATAAATAAAATACTTTTAATATAAATAATATTTAATATAAATAATAAAATACTTTTAAATATATTCCTATTTCTATGATATAATATTACTTTCATGGTTCACGATTACAGTTCACACAGCATCACACTTCACGGCAGCGTTCGCAACTGTACGATAATTATAGTATACATGCGATAATTTCATGCCTGCGTATTATGTACGATAGCACGATATTATCGTACGCAAATTGTACGATAATTTCCATCAGATGCAAAGTCTGAAAATTCATTGTACCTACTTTTTCATGAATTTTCAGACGTGTCTTTTTATTGGAATATCTCACAAGAGAGCGCGACTCAGCGTCTATTATTCATCTGTATTTCTGAATCATGATATTGGTTACGCCGGCATTGTCGACATTGTGTTCCTATTACAGTGTTGCCACTTTGGTGGTTTTCCCACCAGAACGAGCGCTTTTTCAAGTTTTCCAGTGGTATTTTTTTCACTATAAAGCGCTTTTTAAGGTTTTTTTTTTAATATGAAATCTGTCATTACTTATAAGAAAGGGAGAGTAATGGATGTGTGGATATTTTAAGTGAATAACACTATGGATATTTTAAGAAATATACAGGCTTATTGGAAATGTGTCCCGATCCCGTTAAGGGGGTATAGATGAGGTCACTAGCTAACTAATTATCCATGAGTATGCGCGGAAAAAGTGAACCAATCACGAGTTATATTTTTTTTCCTTTTTTTAAAAAAATAGGGTAATACAACTTTCAAAACAAGATAAAGAAAAAACTACGGCGTATTTTAGTATAAATATTTATTATCCAGTTACAGCTAGTACATTATAAAACACAATAAAACTCGTGATTGGTTCACTTTTTCCCCGCATACTTATGGGTAATTAGTTAGCTAGTGACCTCATCTACACCCCCTTAACGGGATCGGGACACATTTCCAATAAGCCTGAATATTAAGTGTCATTTGAGACACTATTTTGGAAAAATATATATTTTTTAAAATAAAGTTACAGTATATTCACTACTTTAATCAACTGTGCATGCATACATACTATCTACATTATTTATTTATGAATTATGTACAATTTTTTCGTAGACGAGAAAGTACGATAATTGCACGCCCCTGGTATGCCGTACGATAAGTAGCTCGCTTCAGTTTGGTAACCCTTCTTGACACTTGACAGTTGTCACTGACAAGTTGTCAGAATTCAGAAATAATTTATTTTCCAACTAATGTGCACGGTTCGGTTCTTGAATATTTATTTGCTTAACATAAATATTTGAAGTGAAATATGATTTAAGTGACCAAATACGCCTATAAAATAGGTTTCAAATTGATATATTATGTTATTAAAAATGTGTCTTTGTCCGCTGAAGTGATATTTTATCTATTTACACCGGAACGGATGGATCGAAGTGAGGAATGTATGTAAAATATAGCGTGTAATTTTATTATTTATTAATAAATTAATTTCTAAAAAATATTCATATAATAACTATATAATAACTTGATGATGATTGTTTGTAGTTTGTATATTAAACGTGCTCATGACACCCACGTAAATAACTAGCATAACTTGTTTCTAAGCTTTCTTTTGAACAGAATAAACTGCTACATTTTGTAAATGTTTACCTACTTATTAACCGTGAGACGCCTATGATTCACTTAGATAAAGTCAATCCGAAATATATATATATCATAGGTAGATACGATTTTTTTAAATATTTTAATAAATGTAATAACATTTATTTTTGTGTTTTAAATTATAAAACGAGTAACGTTATGGAAATTAACTTGCAAGAAAAATGTAAATCTTTCTAACTCTTAAAATACTGTTCTTAACTTAAATGTTTTGATAATTTGTCAGCCTTGGTGATCTTATTCTTATCTGCTTTAAGGGTTAATGCAAACCATTGTTTTTTATGTCTATATGTTAAAGGATTTTTTATCCACAGCACACCTTACACCATATGCCCATATCCAAAAAAAAATCAAACAATATTATTATAGTAATATAAACCTGATGTCATAGATAGACATAGATTTTTGTGTATTTGTGGTTTGGTTGTGACTTAACATTCTGTATGTAACACATTAGTTTCAATTTCAAATAAATGATGCACATCTACAATTTTGGCACAATGTTAATCATAAAATTATGAAATCTAGATATTGGTATGGCCATTACACCAAAATTTTAAAAATGTCAGTAAGTAGTAAGTAAGTGTACACTGCTTCTTATTAGATTGGTATAAGTTTTTCCAATGCTCTGTCTTAAGACTTTCATTTCCTAACTCATCTGTGATACTTTTTATGTTACACAAGTCTAAATGAAATGGAAATATTTTTTTTTTCGAAATGACTACTGTTGTGTACATCTATTGACTTTAACAACGTCACTGGGCTAGTGGGCGAGCAGAGTGCTCAGCCAGAGATTTAATTTTGGGTGGGGCCTGGCACCCCCCTCCCTAAGGGTGTCTCCTGTGAGACCGTACCTCGGCTTAGGGTGGGATCTTGGTTTGTTTCAAAAGAGGAAACCGCCCCGGCGGCGGCGGTGTCGCGAGTTTGTATGTATGTGTGTACTGTTGTATAAGGCGTTTGCCTCGATGATGGGGTCATCGGGTTCTAGAATCACGTGACGGGGCCTCCGGCGAAGCGGAGGTGGGTCCGTCTTGGGGACTTAATCGTTGGCTGCTGCTATCAGAGGGTTCGGGTGATTTTCTAACTTAGAAAAATATGTTTGGGAGAGTTCTTGAAAGTGCTTCGTTAGGCTAGGCAATTCCAAGTCTCGATGTAAATCTGTGTTGAGCATGTACCATGGTGCGCCGGTGGTTAGTCGTAGGAACTTATTCTGAACAACTTGTAGTGGGTACAGGGTTCTCTTAGGGAGATGGGCGAATGCTACACTTGCATATGACAGTATAGGTCGTATGCAAGTTTTATAAAGAGTCAACTTATTTCTAAGTGACAATTTACTATTTTCGTTCAGAAGACTGTGTAAACGGTACATTAAATGTTTAGCTTTATCTTTCACACGTTTAATGTGTGATTGAAATTTCATATCTTTGTCCAGCGTTACCCCGAGGTACTTGACTTCGCTTTCCCACGGGATAACGCTACCGAACATAGATATTTGTCTAGTTTGGCGGAAACTTCTGGCTGGAAATATTTTATTTTTTGAATGTGTAGTAAGTAGAAGCTTTAACCAACAATTTTTTTTCTTTGATAAGAATCTTCTTGTAACTGTACTTAACACCACAAAAATAAATAAAAGACAAAATCTAGAAAAGAGACCCTAGCAAGACTGTGCAAGTGGGCCTTTGCCCATGGCCTCCCACCTTAAGGGACCTCGTATTATCTGATTTGAAATCGTTGTTTATTTATAAATTTAATAAAATCCTGAAATCCTGAAAACCTCACTCTTCTGTATCTGAAATACAAAGTATGTTGACTATGCCTGTAAGTACAGCTTCTGCAGAAAGAAGTTTTTCTAAATTAAAGCTATTAAAAACTACCTAAGAAACAGCATGAATCAGGAACAACTATCTGCTATAGCAATACTTTCAATTAAAGCAGAATTACCTGCAAAAATCAATTACCAATCCATAGTAGAGGATTTGGGGGT
This sequence comes from Calephelis virginiensis, assembly GCA_002245475.1. Lineage (NCBI taxonomy): Eukaryota > Metazoa > Arthropoda > Insecta > Lepidoptera > Riodinidae > Calephelis > Calephelis virginiensis. The sequence continues at coordinate 417,117 of NJDC01000721.1, read as the reverse complement.
CATTAGCCAGAACCGTGCACGTCGCGATCCCTGTCAGTCCATTGGGATGCAATTCTGGCCCGAAAAAGTATCGCAGAGCGGGTTAGGGCGTTACCTGGAGGTGACGCGTACCAATCTGCCCTTGTCGGTACAAAAAGATGCCGATGCGGCGATGGGGGCCGCCAACCATCACGCCAAGCCCGTACAGGCGAAATCGGAGTGGAGAGTGTCAAATAGGCACGTGGAATGTGAGAAGGGGAATCAAAGCGAAGATGAATGAATAGATTCAAGTAATGGATGAGAGATGCCTGGATTTACTGTGTGTAACGAAAACTAAGCGAAAGGGTAGTGATACTTTTGTTCTCCCCGCTGGCAGGTTGGCTCTCTGGTCTGGTGTATCACAGAGCAATCATGGCAGCACTGGGGTAGCTATCATTTAATTGTCTCGCTTAGCCTCAGCACTTAAAGAGTATGGTTTGATTGGTCCGAGGCTGCTCTTGGTCCGTATTAAACTAGGAGTCACGCGAGATTTTGTGGTAGCAACCTATGCTCCATTCAACTCGTTAACTCATGACCTGGAAAAGTTTTGGGATTCTGTTAGGAATGTTCTGGACATGGTCGAAGGAAATGAAAAAGTTATTATGTGTGGTGACTTGAATGGTTGGGTGGGGACACGACAGGACCGTTACGAGGCCGTTCTTGGGCCCTATGATGATAAGAGAGTGAATGATGCTAGTAAGCATATTGTAGATTTATGTTTGCAAAGAAATCTTCTTGTGTCTAACACAATGTTTCAGCATAAGGACATACATACATACATATACGTGGTGAAGCAATGATCAAATGAGTATGATAGATTTGATTTTGGTTGATAGTCGCCTCCGGAAGTGTTTAATGGACACGAGAGCCTTCAGAGGCCCAACTCTTAACACGGACCACTACTTGGTTATTAGCCGGTTTAGGGGTCTGCTTAAGAAGTGGAGGCACTGGCGAGTATGTATTCCATTTGGCGGGCTTGAAAGGATTAAGAGTGAAAAGTTGAAGACCCGAAGTGTAGGAAGCATGTATGAGAGTCAAGTCCAAGACAGGCTGAATAGTGTGTGCCTACCGGACTTACACGTGGATGACTGTTGGAATGTTTTGAAAGATAGTATGGTTGATGTTGCAAAAGAGGTATGTGGGAGTGCAAAGATGCACAAGTCTATGAATGGTGACGCATGGTGGGATGAGGAGGTAAAAGCCTCCGTTGAAAGAAAGAAGAAAGCTTGGCTAGACTATGTAGCATGTTTGCAGTCAAATGACAGTATGAAAGATTTGAGGAAAGAAATGTACCATTGTTGCAAGAATATCAGCAAACACGCGAAAAGGAAAGTATGAAACTAGAAGAGAGGTTGGCTGACAACTTCGAGATGAACACCAAACTTTTTTGGAGGAAGGTGAAGAAGTCTCGGACTTGTTCGTCTGCGTCCAGAATTAATAGATTAAGTTTAAGAGTGGTGATATTCTTACAAGCACGCATGACGTGATAAAACGGTGGAGTGAATTTTATGAAGATATGTATGAATGTGCCCAAGATGCTGCCACTGGCTCCGAGTACTCAAATTACTCGGAAATAGCGGAGGCATCTGACGGCATTATGATGGAAGAAACTGTATGAGCGATAAGAAGTATGAAATATGGTAAGCCTGCGGGAGTAGATATGGTTACAGCTAAGATGATCTAACTTGGTGGTCCTGCCGTCCGGGACTCTTTCTGGGTTCTTTGTAACAAATGTTGGAAGACTGGCAGATTACCCGAAGAATGGCGACGCGCAGTCATTGTGCCCTTGTATAAAGGCAAGGGTTCACGCATGGACTGTACAAGTTACAGGGCCATTAGTTTGATCAGTTTAGCATCAAAAGTGTATGGAAAAATAGTTGAAACGAGGATGCAAGGGATGTCCGATGGAACATTGTGGGAGGCTCAAGGCGGTTTCAGGTCTGGAGGATGTACGGATCAAGTGTTTTCGCCACACAGCATTGTAGAGAAGCATCTGGCTGTGGGTCAGAAGGTTTTCTGCGGTTTTGTGGATCTCGAAAAAGCGTTTGATAGGGTTGTACGTAAGAAACTTTGGGACATTTTGCCAGATTATGGGATAGTCAGGTCCCTGCTGCGTGCGGTGCAGTCAATGTATTTAGACTGTAAAGCATGCGTGCGGGTGGATGGCAACATATCGCCTTGGTTTGATGTTAATATTGGCGTCAAGCAGGGTTGTGTGTTGTCAGCACGCTTGTTTATCTTATATTTGGACAAATGTCTTCAAAGGTTAAGATCATTGAATGTGGAATGCGTATGGGTGACCAAGTGGTGAACTGCCTGCTTTATGCAGATGATGTAATTTTTGGCTCTACACCATCTGAGCTGCAAACACTGGTCACAGTTATGGAAGGAGATTGTAAAGAAAGGGGCTTACATTTGAATTTTGCGATAAAAACCAAAATAATGGTGTTTGAAAGAGACGTAACCAGAACGAATGTAAGAGTTTTGGTTGATGATGTAGTGCTGGAACAAGTGAATGAAATTGTATATCTTGGTTGTGCTTTTAGCAGGGATGGAAGGTACACCGCGGAATGAAGCGTTGGGTAAGCTATTTTAAAGCGAGGTTTTGAGTCAAAAAGCTAGACTCGCTTTGCATAATTCTGTGCTTATCCCAACATTATGGAAGCGAGAGTTGGGTATGTCAGAAAAAGCATGAAAGTAGGATAAATGCGGTCCAAATGAGAGCACTATGGAAAATCTGTGGGGTAACGTTCGCTGACTGCATTCGTAACAGTGAGGTCTGAGAAAGAGTGGGATTGAAAGAAAGTTTTGGTGTTAAAATGCGAAAGGGCATGCTCCGCTGGTTCGGTCATGTGGAAAGAATGACAGATGAAAGATTGACAAAGCAGATATAGTACAATGCGAATGTGGATGGATGTAGGTACCCGGGGAGACCAAGGCTGACATTTCACGATCAGATCAATCGGATATTATCCGAAGGTGGTGTCAAGAGTCTTCGAAACCGGCGTGTGTGTATGAAAAGGGTAATGAATGTGAAGGAAGCAAGACAGGTTCTCGTGAGTTCTGGCACTCGATACTCTCTGACTACCCCGTAAGCGACTTGGCGTGAAGATAATTATGTAGTAGAGGATTTTTGTATAACAAATAACTGAAGAACATTTTTTTGTAAATTAAAATATTTTTAAAAAAATTTAGGTACTGTTCTAGAAAGTAATAAAAAAAAACCTTTTTTTGACATGTATTCGTTTTAAATACTCTTCTATAAATCTCTCGTAGCGCTTATAATGTTTTCACTAATAGTTAGGTAGGTATGATGACTAATCATGTTTTGGTAAGACCATGGTGTAATAATATAAGATAAAGTTTTTGGGTTGCTTTTGGGAACGAACGGAACGGGGCCTCGACGATGCCACTTTGCCCACATTTATATCAGTCAACACTACGCCACTGAGCTGAACTAAAATGTAGAAAATAATTTCTATAAGTTCAATTTAAAAAAATTAGTTAGGAAGAAAAAAAGTAAGAGATTTTGTAATGAGTTTACAGTTCCTAATATCTCTAAATAAATTAATTGAAATCTAGCACATTGCTCTCTTCAATAAATTGATTGTTATTTTAACCCTATGTATCATAGTGTAGACTGTAAGCAGCATACTGTTCAAAGGCCTCAAAATTCAATATAACTGATTTCTGAATGATAAAACGTACCTATACCTGTATACTTCTGTTAAATGAAGCAGCACCCAAACATACAAATAGATGACGCTATTACATCACAACTTGAGATTTGTGTTTGGACAGGCGAAATTTGTTTTTTTTGAAATTTGAAATTTGTGGAGGTTAAATGTGATTTTAAAAAATGACAAAAAATAGCTCCGTATCAGCATAAAGCGCGCTATATTTTGATGAATAAAATCTGTGTAGGTACATACCTACTACTTTATATTGAAAAGTCCTACCTATATTCTACTTTTGTTAATACTAGATTTAGAACATCATCCATATTGTCAATTACTTTCAAATCAAAGATATATGATTACTTCCTCTACCCCCCCCCCCCCC
>NJDC01000721.1:355797-404714 GCA_002245475.1 Calephelis virginiensis | reverse complement strand
TATTCCAGATGTATAATTAATGTTATGATTTAATAGTTTTGACATTTCAAAATAATTAGGTGTAATTGTAAAAAGCCGACTTCAATAATTTCATTACCACGTTATGATTTCATAATTCTTCTTTTGAAGTATAGGTAGGTCTATCTATTCTGAGATGATCCCACATAAATTTTATTAGCATCCGACTCTGAACTCGACCCCTATGATCGGCGATTATGTCGTCAAGGTACTTGAAAATTTTGATATTATGAAGTGTAACTTGAAAGTCATTAGTCGAATCATGTTATTATATGGGATCACCTCGGAGCTATGACATAGATTTACAAAAAATAACCATCAAAATCGGTTCATTATTGGACCGGCAATTGCGTAAAAAAACATACAGTTGAATTGATAGCTTGTACCTGATATGTATTAATAACATAACAATTAAGAGCATTGATAACATTCCTAATCAGTGGGAAACAATTTTACGACGCATTTTAGGAATCATTTAGAATGAGAAACGCAATAGTACACTGACATTATTGTGATCGGTATTATGTTACCAAGATGTATTTGGAGTTTTGGCGCCATCGAGAGAAAAGATGGTCGAAGTTTTTTCATAATTATTGAATTTCGTGTTAATATTGAGTGAAATTAGTCAATTTTGGTAGCATTTTGTACAATTTTGTTCAATGAAAGTGCACAAGTGAAATAATCGTGAGCGTATCGTATATTTCCTCGTTGCCGCCAAATCTCATTACATGAGCTTGTGTAAAAAGGCCACCGCTTTACTCAAGAGCCTGACATTACTTACTGACGACTTATGACTGATGACTAGTTATAATTGATTTCTACTTGGCAAAACCGTTGCAGGCACTCGGCCATGAGCCAAGGGCACGGCGTGTCGGTGCTGGCGCGCGCGTACTATCGCAGCGGGGCGGCGCGGTACCTGGCGGCGGCGCGCCGGGCGCTGCGGCTGCTCGACGTGCCCGCCCGACACGGCGGCGTCAAGGCCATGTGGATGGACAAATACGTCTGGTGAGCTTTCGTCTAAGCGTTCATCTTAACTCTTGTTAATGGACAGACTCGTATACACCTCGCACTGCTTTGGTCCGCCGTCTCGATTGGAGACCTATAATGCCGCCTCCACAAATTATCAAAATACTCGGTCTGCTCGTTTGACTTTCAACACAATAGAAAAGCTAACATTTTCGCTTTAGAAAAATATGTTTTCTACATATCACATTATAATTCGAAGTTGAATTAAATTTAAATTCTACGTAAAATTTTCCTCGATAGCTTTTAAATTTGAGTTAATGTATTTTTAAATAACACATTTTTTTAAAAAAAAAAACTCACTACACTTGCCGCCTTCGCTCTGATAATAAAGCTTATAGTCTAAGATCCGAAGTTGAGTAGGCTTACACCGAACTGATAATAGGATGAAACCGGTTTTATAGCAAATTTAGTATTACAGAAAATCTGTTAAAAATGGGTTGTGTTGTGTTGGTGTTAAAAAAATAATTAAAATGTTTTTTATTCGTTAATTGTTGCTATGTCAAGATTTTATCCCGACTTAAAGTAGGTATAAGACGAAGTTGCAGAAGTTAAGCGGCCTGTTAATTATCTGGATTGCCAGGTATACACAGATAGATGTCGATGCTAGTTACTTTTACGGGATCGGATGGTAAAAAAATATATCAACATATTATGTGCAATTTATTTAGAAACATCATCAGGGCTATATAATGATTATGCTTGTATAGCGAAACCGGTTGGCTAAACCATAAAAATAAAATATATATTGTGGAAAGTACAAGTGTTTCTAAATAAATTGCATCAAGAATGGAATTCCACCAAGCACCGACGATAAGAAGTATAGAATCTATATTATGTGCAGTTTTATTACAATTTATGTTGATGTATGGTTGCCTAAAAAATTGAAAACATGAAAAACATTTTTTTTAATAATTAAAAAAATTAGGTGCAGGCAACCCACATTTAATATGATCTCTTAAATTCAAATTCAAACTAGCTTTTAGTACGTAGATCTATACAAAGATTCTTGTAACGCGTCTATATCATTCTAAAAACTACCACCGGATCGGAACGCGGCCACTCACTGAGAAGAAAGAAACTCAGCGGGCTTGTCTTTTTTCTTATAAATCTAATTTACAAAAGTTTATTACATTTACAAATAATTTGCAGAGATTGGCATGAGGAGCAATTAATCCCAAGTATTTCTGTGTTCTATATATTCTGAAACCCTTACCCTACAACTTTATCTAATACATTTTTTAAATTTATTAAATGGTAAGTCTTTAATATGCTCGGGATGGTTATTGTAAAAACGTATACATTGGCCCATGAATGAATAACTGATTCTGTGGAGACGAGACTTATGCACAACAAGATTGTTTTTATTCCTTGTGTTTACAGCATGTACATCACAATTTTTCTTAAGCAAACTTATATTTTTATAGACATATATCAAGTTTTCAAAAATATATTGAGAAGCCACCGTTAGAATTTTTATTTCTTTAAACTTTTCCCTGAGGGAAACTCTTGGGCCTAAGTTATAAATTGTCTTATATACTTGACTATAAAATATGTTTTATTCAATTATCGGCCCAGTGTAAGTCGATGTAGATTCGGATCTTCTACTATTAGGTATACCTATTGTGGCAAAAAAAGGCAAAAAATGTGACTTGTCATTTTTATAATCCTAAAGTTGTTTTTTTTTTATTTATGAAAGCAACAACGAGGTATAAAAGGCGTTCACGTTAATTTAAATCAATCAACAATGGAATATCCGCTGTGGATAATCCTACGCTATGTCGGAAAATTTAGTTTTTTTAAGGGACCAACTTTGGTCGAATAAAATAGAAGTTTAACAAAATCGAATTATTTTGTAAAATGTTATGCTTGTTTTAACACCAAAAATTAAATCCAAATACATACGAGCCGAACTGAGAATCTTCTCCGTTTTGTAATCGTTTGATAAAGTTCAAAATATATGTATTATAGTATGCATCCACTTATTAAAAAATTGATTTTTTTGCCATGTACAAGTAGCGTATTTCAATCCATTTCCAATCCAAACACAAAACCTTTCTCAAAAATCACTATCTATTGATAAAACCGTTTGAACAGTAGTTTTTGAGTTAATAGCAAACAAAATGACAGACGCGGCTGCGTGTCTGTTTTATAATATTTGATGATTGCAGTAAACCACTCGCCCAATAAAAGCTTCAGATGTTTTACAGTGCGTTGGCAATATGACGATACAATTTAAAAGTTAGCAATACTGGGACGGTATTTTTGTCGGCTATTAACCTTCCACGAGCACTGATGTTGTGGTACTGGAAGGAGCAAGTTAAATTATTTGCAATTTATGTCGATTTCATTCGGTATACCTAACACTAGCAACGATTCTCTTTACGACGAAACTATATTTTCGATTTGCTTTCGGCCGAATACGCTTAAGACTTATTTGTCGAAGCAACTAAATCTTATATGGTTTACACTTCTTTATGCTTAAACATTTTATGTGGGTACCTAGGTGTTAAAACTTTTGAGTGTATCTACCCTACGTATAAGCAGTTAGTTTGGACTGTTCAGTTATGTTTACCTTAGTGCTTTTAGGCAATGCCTTATATGTATACGTATGATAGTAGATGTAAATTTCTAGTAATAAATAGAAAAAAATCAAAAGGACGTTGTGATACTGTGATAGTCGTCATCGTCATTCTAGGTTATCCCAGTTGTTTATCACATTCAAACGTGAGAACTCTGGGTTTACTTTCCTGCTCTTACTTCTCCACGTTTCTCCGTCTTCAGCATCCCTAATAATAAATAATCCTATTTGGACACATGTCTTATTCTAAAACATCTATCCAGCATTACCAAGGTCGTCCTCTTTCTAGCGCCTATAAATTTAATGGCATTTAGGCATTCATTACCCACGTCGCAGCATTTCCATCTTCGTGACATGCAGCCTTTGCTTATCCCTTTCTCAATAGTACTGGTCATTGTTCGCTTCCATGCAAATGAACAAGCCTTTTACCTTCACTATAATTTTAGGACCACAAATGACGGCGGTTAATTTATATTAAAATGTGAAAACAATAATCCATCCTTAGAGAGCAAGAAAAAGTTACATAGTATCTTTGGAACAAAAACTCAGTACATGTAAATAACAGTTAGTCTTTCTTGCCGCAGAGCTATATCTTATTTAGGAAGCCTAACTCTATGCCTATCTCGCGAGATGTTTTAGCCATAACGCGAAGTGCTCTCACTGCGTATTATACCGAACGTAGGTATACCGAACGCAAACGTTTGTGTCGTTGCTGTAAAAAGAACAGATTTTTTTATAAATATTTCGTTTTGACCAGGTACGAAGAGTATCCAACTATACCACCGCTGTTTGTCCTGAATGGGTTCATCTATACCCTCCTAGGCCTGTACGACCTACACGTCATCGAAGGTGAGAACTCCATATCCCTAGCCAAGAAAATGTTCGACGACGGCATGCTGTCCCTCAAGACTCTTCTGCCGCTCTTTGACACGGGAAGTGGAAGTTTTTACGACCTACGGCATTTTACTCTAGGTGTCAGTCCAAACATAGCCCGCTGGGATTATCACGCTACCCATGTGAACCAACTCTACCTTCTAGCAGGGTTAGACCCCGACCCGATATTGATTAACACTGCCAAGCGGTGGGAGGGCTACATGCAAGGAAAACGAGCGGCCCATAATTGAAATGATACATAGTCGAATACAAAAGGCTTTCGAATGTTCGATCTGTTATCGACAAGTAACAATTTAGCGCTGGCTGTAAAAGCCATGAATTTCGTCCTATGTTTCAGTTGAAACATAACCTAGGGCTATCATGATACGATCTTATCTCTACCTTCTATCAGGGTTACACCTTGGCCCAATGCTGGTCGAGCGAAATGGCCGGCACTAGACAGAAGTGACTTATATTGATTATAGAAGATTTTCGTATCTTAGATCTTTTACAAACGAGCCAAGAGCGGTTTGGCACTCACTATGGACGCATTTATGACATTCGGTGTTTCAACCTCGGAGCCAATCAAAAATTGTCTAGGATTATCACCCTACGCGCCTGATCCGATCGTCGCTGCTGAGAGAACTAAATCTGAGATGATCCTACTTGATTAAAGAACATTTTCGAATCATCGATCTTTCATCTTCAAGTTGCTTATTAGCCCTGGCTGTGGAAGGTTTCCTAGAAATATCACATTGTGCCTGTAGCTCTACATACTCATGATAATTGATGTCGATTAACCCGACCAAGCAGTGGGAAGGATGTAACCTTGCAAGGGAAACGAGCAGCACACAACTAAACTCCTATTTGTTTATGGAAGGTTCTCTAATGCTTGGTCTGCTATTGGCTTGTCATTATTCAACACTGGCTATAAAAACATGTATGACATTCAATATTTCGGTTAACCCCAACACCGCCTCACCTGCACTACTCTATGGTCTATACCTGTTTGGACTCACAAACAGCTATTGGTGATCCTTTTTACGTTATACTGTGGGTTTGGCTGATGTCCTCTACAAAGCCACCTGGGATTATCACTATACAAACATCAATAAACTTCAACTTTTAGCATGATCTGACGCTGTCCCTGATGTTTAAGTTTTATCAAACACAATGTATAAATGTTCGCGAATGTTCGATCTGTTACTGACTGACCGTCTTAATAATAATAAACATTACACTAATGTACACCCGGGGTGGAAATTATCCTACCGCCAAGAATTGCTATCTATATGTAAGACTTAAATACATTTTGGTAATCATGGGTATCCAAGTTATAAGTTGTATGCCTACCTCTTCGGGGATTCGGTCGTCTGTTTACACCAACTTACGAACACGGTGATCCTGTACGTAATGATTATAAATTGATATTTATTGTGACAGCGAGGAAAATATAAATTAAAATGTCTAGGAATTTATGTGATAATTTGTGAAACGTTGGATAAACAGACAACAAATTAACCAAGCATAATGTATGGCCGGATAACGACTTTCAGCACACTGACAATCAAAAAGTTATTTATTTGTTAGAACTTAATACTGGCAGAAGCATTTTCTATAAAAAAAGAGTTGCAGTTTAAAAAAAATAGAAATAACCACATTTTTAAGTCTTCAGCTTTGTAGTAATATCTGTTAAGAATTATATTAGTTGCTAGTGACAACATATTATACAACAGAATTAAGGTGCATGCAACAACCAATTCTACAAAGAATTTAGAGTATTTCTTGTCAATCCAATATGGGTGCCATTTTCCACCGACCAATCCAAAGTTTATTCGGTTTCGCATTTTTTTAAATGTCTAAATGCCAGTTATCTTCTTGCTGTCGTAGGTTTTATTTATTATATCAGTTAAACTAAATATAATTAATAAAATACTATTAACTTGATTGACATAATTAAAAAAATAAAACCTGTACTAACTTTTACACAAATGACAAACCAATTAATATTTCGTGTCAGTTAGGGTAGACGATTAACCATTTATCTCCATTTTGTATTATGCAACCACTTTGTATAATCAAAGTAGCAATTAGAAGATAATTAATACTTATATACTAAAACGGTACATTTTAGAATGTACCAAACATCACACACTTTCTAAGACTGATGGATACTTTAATCGATTGTTTGTGGAGATTGCCTAATGTGTAATTACTGCTTACTTAGGACTAATGAAGAAATATAAATATATATGTATTCCTCTTAATGGAGTTGAGTTGATGTATGTATTCACGTTGATCACACAAGGAGTTCTTGTGACGATAATAATACACTAGCGTATGCACGTGGCTTCACCTACGCTACATGAAACTTCACAACTTTTTTAAAGTTAAAGATATCTTCTTTTATACTTGACATGTTTTGAATAAACATATTGTATACTTTCAATCCAAATTTTACCTGTCAAATAGTGAAAACCGGATTAAAATTGGTCCAGGGTTTTTTCAATGGTGAAGTAATTAACAAACAATAATTTTATATTTTTATAAAGTCTTCAGAGTATACGCTTATGTATTTTATGATTTAATAATCGTAATATTACAAGTGAAATGGAAACGTGTTGCTAGTTGTGTCTATTTCTTTTATACTATTACTATTAATACTACAAGATAAATATTTGCGAGGTTTTAGACATTTTGTACCTCATTTTGTATTAACTAATGTAAAAGAGACAAACGAAAATCCCATATAACGTGTCTCCTAGTTGCAACCTCAGCAACAATATTATTATACTTAGTGAAATTGTTATTAGTCCAAAATATTTGTATAAATCTCAATAAACATTAGTTATTTCTGTTAAAATTATAGCTTAATAAAAACATATCTTAAAGTTTTATTTCTTTCGTAAATACAACATTTTTGTAAATATGTAAATTTAACTATTAAGTCTTTATTGTAATGAATATGAATAACGACTTAAAATAAAGCAAGGTGACTTCCAAACGTCGTTGCAAATGAATTCTTATCATGAACTCTTAAGGCAGTATTATTTCCACGTTGCTAAATTTCTACTTATAAAAGCATCTTTATAGCAGTTATGAGGTTGTCTCTCCCCAATTACAGCTAATACTATTAAAATAATATTGTTTTCAGCATTTATGGTAAAGCCTCTAAAATCACTGCTAGCAGTAAATTATTTCTAGTTGTTTTGAATAAGCCTGGGATCTGCTTCAAACACAAAGAAAATAACTGCTTAAAACCAAATTCATGAATACATAACATTGGTTACCGTTTTGTGGCGTCTAAAAGCAGTATTTTTTCAAAACTGCTAATTGCTTATGTCAAACCGCGACTATACTGTGTGGTCGTCTTTGCAATAACACATAATAATATGGAACTAATTACACATATTATATTACTTCAAGGTTTACGCCGCTATGTTTGTTAGCGTTTTCGTAAATTCTGTGTATGAAGAATATGAACAACACCTCCCCTTGTTGCTCAAGAACTAATTCGATACGTTCATTAAACGCATTCTACAGCAACGCTTGGTAAAAACTGAAGTAGCACCTCTTTAATAATTCTTGTTATCAAATTAAATAAACGGACAAGAAGCAGGTGAGGGATGTGACGACCCCGTCATCCTGTGGAATAATCTGGTAATTTAATTTACTGGATATCTCGGTAATATAACAGTCAGTTTGACTGGTTTGTAGAGTTAGATTGATCCTCGGGGTTAGTGTAACACAGCATTGCATATTTCGCAATGCAATGAAGGAACGCTTTATTATCCATACAATAAAACAACAAATGTATGAAAACTCAACTTGCTTTATTTTAACTACATACTTGAAATTAAAATGTCATGTTCTTGTACTTAATACTTTTACCAACATAAGTCACAACATATATCACTGTACTATAATATACAATGTATATACAAATTAACGTAGTTATTTATATCATAGACATAAGTACATAATATATAAACTGTACATAACATGTTTATACATATCGATTTTAAACATTTTTGTGTTCAACACATAAGAAATTTATAAATTTGAAGATATTTATTGACAACAGAATTATCTAACTATGAAGAGGTTAGTTATTACATCTGTTACGCACTAATAGACTAAAAGAACTACGTACAGCTGGTCTTGTTTTAATTTTAAGAAAAATAATTTATTTTACACTTGATCCAATCTGATAATCTGATAGTTTTGGCGTAACGAATAAGAGGTAATGATATATGTTCGGGTTCGGGTTTTGGTGGTGACCTCATTAATAATAATAATAATTTGTCCTATAATACTTTTCGTCAAGTTTAAACGGAAACGGAGTTTAAAGTTTTTTAAACGGATCGTAACTCTTTTAGTATATTTTAGGTTTTTGAGTTGATCTACTACTTCAATCCCATCAAAAAGTATATTAAAACATTGTAAATAGTCTATCGTAGTAGGAAAATTAAGAACTGAAATAGTACCACGAGTTGGTCCGGATCCGTTGAGTAGGAATAGTATCTGCCTTCTTGCCAAGCAGCTCGAGTAATAACAAAGCGCACTTTAAATATAGATTTAATCCTTATCAGCAGCAACCAACATATTTGTAGCGGCTTTCGCAAGCTTCCTACAGACCTTTGATGATTGCATGATTGCAGCTGCAAAGTGAAAACCTGTTGAAGCTGCACTTTGCTTAAGCATATGATAAATGTACGTGCTGAGCTCGTACAATATTCTTACAATTAAATCCGCTATTTTTATCTTTACACAAACCTTAAATCAGGGTGTTGTAAAGTTTGTATAAATTTGTATGGACAGTATTGCCTCTTGTAAGGCGTGTATCCTTTCTCTGTGTCAAAAAAAAATAGGAACATTTTTCCTACGCATTGCTTATACATCTTGTATATACTTTTTTTTTAATTAGTAGGGCCGGTAATGTATAAAGTGTACTCTGACACTACAGTTGACTTCGTGATATAGAGATGTACGTCGGTAAAGAAAGGATTGTCGATAAAAATTCAAGCATTATTTTGGTCTGGTAATCCATCATTTTAAGAGCTTAACGCTTTCCAGTTGATGTTAAATTAAATGACGATATGTTGTTTGATTTTGGTTTTATAAAAAAAGCCTGTATCATTTTTAAAAGAAGTTCTAACTTCACGTAATATTAAGCAGTTACTTATTTACGTCTGATTTCCCGGCCAAAGCAATGCTATAACATATATTTATAAGGATACCTAACGTGCTAATGGACTCACTGTATACCAAATACCATGCAAATCCGAGAAAAAAGTAGAAAGTCTACCCGAGTTAATGCTGTAATGATAATGATAGGGGTATGTTAGGTAGTTGAAATTGAAAATAACTTCTTTTTCCACAAAATTTAAATGAAAAACCGAACTATTAATAGAACCTAAAAATGAAAAACGTGAAATATTTTTTTTTTACTTTTTTATATTTATACCATTTTACCACCATTTTTTATATATATACAAATACATTCCAAAATGTTTTATGTAATTTGATTTGTCAATCTTTTGACCCTGTATTCTCAGTTATAAATCTAAAGCCGCTCCACTGCTAAAATAGAGCCAATCGATTTGTTCAAATACTGAGTGTTTGATCTATACCTTGGGTTTCATCTCACCAACAAAAGGGTTTGATAGGCGTTGACCGTCGTAGAGAAGTCACTCTCCTGTGCAACGGGTTCAGGATGTCGCGCATAGAAGTAAACTGCATTCTTGAACCCGAGCGGTACTCTTTAACTGAGGCTAACATAGGCTAAGCGAGCGGATGGGAACCTTTTTGTATCCCGAAAACCATCAAAATATTCGACAGAATAATCCCCTGGGAATTACAACAGAATACCTAAGATTTATTTTCGACATTAATATGTCGGTCAGACCGCACATAACTATTGTGAGTCAGTAAAAAAGTTAAGTTTGTGCTTAGCCGTCTCTGCTATGTTTTAAATAAAAATAGTATAAAATGGAACGTCATAATAAAGTGACACTTTACAAAACACGTGTTAGACTAAAAACTCACGGCGCGGTTCCGCAGGTTCCGTAGAATGTAGATTTATATGCAAAAAGTAAGATTTACACCCGCAGCGCCCGCGGTTAACTGCGCTTACCGCGGCAGCCGTCGCTCGCCCGCAGAATCAATCGTTCGGGCGGTGATCTCCAGACGCCTCGCCGGGTTGCGACCGCGGGCTCTGCGATTGCGACCATTTTGTACTATTAGTACTGATTATTTAACTGCAACAGCCAGCCGCGCGATCATCAACCGCCAAGTTTTCGGGCGATAATTTCAACCACGGCGGATGTGGGACCTCAAAAATTACCGGACACGTGAGTTTTGAAATAAAATCGCAGAACCGCGACCGTCGCGGGTGCGGGTAAAAATCCCTCCGTGAGTTCTTTCTCTTAGACTGACCGTAGCTTACGCGAGTGTAGCCACATACATTCCCGGCCCTCTACTACTGCCACCCGTTGTCCCTACGCAATATGGATCTATATCGCAATCCCGTTTTACAACAGCGTAGCATTTCAAAAACCAATCGGCGGCGAAAATCTCTTTTCTGCCCGGAGCCTAACGCCGAACAAAGAGTTCGTCCAATCAACCCAGTCAATAACCAGAACGCAACACCAAGTTGAGGTTTGGTCTCCCGGGAGATAGCCCAATTCATTTAAATGTTGTTGTCTTTGGCTAACACTCTTCTCGTCCAAAAAGTCCGGTTAAATTTTATCTAAAAGCCGCGAGGTTAGCAACATATTAGTAATTCAAATAAAAACTTGGGTTATATTGTATTCAAATAAGTTAGTTAAACCTGTCTTCATCTGGGGCCTTACCGTGAGTCTTCTATGCTATATGTAAGGTATTTTCAAATTAGTGCTCCAAATTGAGGCTGGATATTCTGGATAGTTAATTGAAATAGTAAAAAATAAATAAAAAAAATCAGACTCAAAGTAAAGAAATTATAGCACTTTTAACATTCCGTAGAATGACCCCGCGCGATGTCTGCGCTGGGAGCGCTGTCTTTTTACCGACAATAACTGTTATTAATTTACTTATTTTTATTTGTTTTTTTTTAATTACTTTTTACGTCATTGGGTACCTATTCCAAGTCTTTAGCTGAAATATCGTTAACTAATTCGATAAAACCTTGTAACCAGTAACCTTGTGTGTATTGTTTCAATAATTCCACGCGCTAACGAAAATAATGCTGACTGACGACGTCTCAGTTTGACGTCGTCAGTCAGCATTATTTATTTTAATACTTAAGACGTCAAGGCACAGAGCCTATTTGTATTTAGATAATATGTAAAAATCAATGTATATAATTCCTTTAAGTGTGTAAATATTAGAACTGTCTTGCCACAAATTATAAAAGCATCGAATTTATAACGTAAATGTTCTAATTTATTTTACAGTATTTAAAAAAATACTTGCCCTTCTTTACTAAGACTAAGACTAAAATATGATAAACAACCATTCAATGTTTCGTTATCTTCCGATTAATAGGGTATGTCAATTTGTTATGGTCATTATTTGCCACTAAACGGTATATTTTTCCAGTGACTGATTTTTTTAAATTGTATAAAAACCAAATCGCTTTGTATCTATGCATTGATCGTGGGTACAAAATCCATTATTGTCAGAGGTTTGACCTACACCAATAAAGTATGTAATACTTATATAAATCTTTACACTCTTTTCCTAAAAAACAAACAAGGTTTAACCTACATTTCTTTACTATTGAGAATAGATGGGTTTTATTTTATGTATGGAGAGTGAGTGTTCATATACTAGCAGCCAGTTTCAATAACCTATCAGCAATGATAATAGTGTTACTACAGTTTAGTAACCACTGCCACTTTTGAAGGAATATTTCATGTAATTCCTATTAACAAAACTCAATTACAGTTATTTTTAAGTGTAGACAGGCTGCACCTGCGATTATCACCTTTTGACATATCTATATGACTTGTAGATGGGAATCAGATGTAGCTTGGCTAGGACAAATCACTTTCGAGTGTTTGATGTATGCTTGGCTCGTGGAAAATTCTAGGATTGCATGTGACCGTACTGTACCTACCTATAACAAAGTTAACATTTCTCAATATAATTTTATTTCAAAGTAACTCGATAATGTTATGTAAAAAATATTAGTTTAAAGAGGCTTCAAATCTTTTTTTTTAGTTTTCAAAGCGGGCAGCCTTTCTGTGGTTTTATGCCGTTAAACTTACCATTGATTTGTAAAATAACTTCCAATGTTAGATCTAGATCCGTAGATGTAGCTGAGCACATGTGAATATGACAATAAACGTCTCCCGTGAAAATGTGGAATTATTTCATATCCTGTTTTTTTTATGGTAAAATAAACAGTCTCCTGAGATTAATTAGTGTCAATACATCATAAGTGATAATATCTGACTGTCAACCTGAGACTGGATATTAAGCATCATTTCCCAGCTAGCGTACTCTTCTTAATCTAATACATTTAAACGAGCAATTCTTATAAATAAATATTTAAAATAATGAAAATATTTGGAAAAAATTAAGGCATCTAAAATAGGAAGCAGATTTTTTATTGTCTGTCCCAACCAATCCCACCAGACAATGGTCTATTCTCACCATGAAACTATACACGTTTTACTACTGGATTTTTTATACATGCTACTTTTACACTCCTAACAAAGACATGCCATTTCCAACTGTTGACTCACTCTAATGTACTCTGTGAGAGTCTTGTGATGTCAATTATAACAAAGTCAGTCGACAAAGAAGGTCAATACATTAGAGGGAGTCGGCAGTATTTCAAAATGTCACTAAGGGTCAGCTCACACCGAGACGCGACGCGGCGTGACGCTGCGCGCACATTTTCATAGAGCGACACAGAATATACTTTATTCACTACACGAAAAGATACACATTACATTGTGAGAATTCAGATTACGTTGCACCACGCAGCGCTGCGCATCGAGGTGCCTCGCGGCGTAGCGCGACGTATCGTGACGCAGCGGTGCATCGCCGGTACGCGCGGCGTGCAAGAGCGGTGCTGCGTCTCACGGTGCCGCGCGACGCCGCGAGGCGAAGCCTGAGGCCGCTGTGGCGACTTCTCTACTATTTCCGTTCAGACTGCGGGAGGGCGCGGGCGGGGCCGCGCGGCGCCCGCGGCTAGTAGATACGTTCCGCTGCGCCTCGCGGCATCTCGCTGCGCAGCGAGGCATCTCGCTGCGCAGCGAGGCGTCGTCCTGCTACGATTTTAAGATGCGCCTCGCGACGTTGCGATGCGTCTCGCGGCGACGCGCGGCGTAGCGCGAAATCATTGGCCTCTTTGAGTATCGTCGCGTCGCGTCGCGTCTCGGTGTGAATTGACCCTAAGGGCACGGCAATGTAGTATAGGTATAGTTTAGTATTCTATCTTTATAAAAATAGGCGAAAACCCGTTTATACCTACGCGTCTCGAGTACAGTATGTAATCGACATTCAATTATTTAGGTACAGTTGCTCCGACGCGACGAACGGTTGATGTAATAGCGTTTTTTTTTATATTTTGTTACTAACAGGTAAGGTGATTAACACACGGCACCGCGCACCGTCGCGGTAGTATCTGCTTCACCGATCTTAAGTTGCATTGGCCTCTTATAAATCCGTAGATACTATAACACAAACTCAGCCCGACAGCGGGGTTAAGCGGTGCATAACACAAGGGACACAACGTAACCATGCGGATCGTTGTAGGTGCAGGTATTTTATATGACGCCATGAATGTCTTATTTTAGAGTTCTGCTTGGTAGAAATAAATGAATGAACACTATATATTTTTGTTTTTCTTTCTAGTCCATAAAAGCCAGATTATTGCTACTACTTCTGTGTCCATTTTTGTCTACTATCTTCATCAAACTGGTTACAACCGCGTAAAATTCATCCGCACACAGGCGCGTAAACCGCCTTACCGCGCGGATCACCGCTTTTTCGGTTCCGTCCGACACGGGCGGTGAGCGGTGCCTTGTGATAATCGCCTATGCGTGCGATTTGTGAATATTATTTTTGTTTAGTACCTATGTCCAAGTATTTAAGTACTTTATGTAGCAAAGAACAGTTACACGCTGGTGCGTTTTCAAGTTCGCGGAATGGGAGGCTAGGTCATTAGTAAAGGGGATTAACGGAGTGACAGTTAGTTGAGAAACCCATTATAACAATATTAATACCTGAAGCAAAAATTATTATAGATGGCGCACAAACTATATTCATAATGTTTGGAAACAAAGTAGTTGGTCTTGATAAATGAAGATGGCGTTCTTATCAAAAAGCTAATTATCAATAGAACCTTAAAAATGTTACCACCGTATTTTAATAACTTATAATTAAAATTGATTATGGTCAAATTTTGACCAATGGGCGCCCACTTGTTATTATAAATACCAAGTTTTATTGTAATCCGGTCATTAGTCTTTGAACTATCACCTATTAAACAACACAGTCTGGAAGAAAGTCTAAATTATTAAAAAAATCAAGTACCCGCACCGTCATAAATTTCCTTACCAAGCAAGAAAAGTCAGTTCAAACCATACTAAAAGAAAGATCCGTTTACGGGGACTCTCGCCCTGGTACAATTATAGTTAATAAGTGGCACAGTTTCTTTAAACAAGGTTAAAGATGACCAACGGCCGTCCGGGTGGCCGATCGAGGTGACTATTCCGAAAATTACTCCCTCCCTACAGTCCCGACCTGGCTCCCAGTGATTATTATCTGTTCTCAAAACTTAAAAAGAATTCCTTGGGAAGAAGTTTTTAAGTGATGAAGTAGTGAAGGACGCAGTTTTTTTAAGGAAGCAGCTGATTGAAAAATCTGAAAAATATATCAGGATGGCAGGTGAATACATCGAAAAAGAAAAATAATTTTGTATTTTTATTGTCACTTTTTATCTTCCGTTCAACGAACTTAAAAACACTCCCTCGTTTGTTCAACCTTTTTTGAGTAAGGTGGTCAAGCTTAATTGGACGTCGCCGCTCGCCTTGCCGCTAAATACAACTGTCATACAAGAAGTTCTAACTTTGCTTGCTTTGAACGTTTAACATTTATTACTTTCTTCTTCCGCGACGAATCTCTCATTACCTTCCGTTCGAGTGCTGTCTGTCCCGCTGAAAACTGATGGCTGGATCTGAGCCAGGAGCGGAAGATGATAAGGTTAGTGCTAGTTTTTGTTTTGAGTTACTTATTTACGTAGAGATCATAGGACTCTTCGATAATATTTTTTGTCCAGTCCACAATATTTTTTTTATTAATCATTTACTTACCCCCGCCAGTTCTTTCAAAAAACACAACTTTTTTTATGGAATAATAACCGAAAAATTTCCTTACATTAGGAAATACAGGACATATACCCACACGCACGACGTGACTAGTGTGTCAATCGACATGACAGCCGACCTTCTACTAGCACTAGTCTAAAGGTAGCCGGTAGTCACATTAACAAGAGTTAGTGAAGTCTGCTGAATTTAGAGATGACAAAACTTTATTGTCAGCATATTAAACTTTATAAAACGATAAAATATTTAAAGAAGGAAATGCCCTAACTTTAAGTATTACAACTTTTCGTATATATATTAATTCTAGGTAATTACAAGTTTTAGATTTGCGGGTGACTGTCGTTGCCTTTTTCATTACGGGCGAATTCAGAGATTTTTGTCTTGTCAGTTGTCTTTTAGCAGTCATTAAGTCGACTTTTTTAATACAAAGTTGTGACTTAATGATAGATGAAATGTTAGCTAACGTCCCTGGGAGCGGTTGTAAGAGTCAGTTGCAAATTGGTATCCTCTCAATTGAAACCATCACACCTAAACACAATTTTTTGGTAAACATATACTTAAAATTTATATTTAACAAGTCTTTCAAAAGCTATTGTCATGGCTATTGTATTAGGTAGGTACCTAGTTTAGTGTCAACATATTATTCTAAAGAGTTAATTTTGCGTTTGATAACATTATTGGTGATTTCCATGCTGTTTGATCAAGATGCGAATATTGTTGGCTCGAAATGGAACGCCACTATTTATTATTATTCTACCCTTTTTTTGAGCAAAGTGACAGCTACCGAGGCTGTAAGCTTGAGAGACCGCCGCCCCCGCTAGTCTGCTAAAGACAGCTGTGAGACAAGGAGCTATTCCTTTGTTTCCGGATAATCTTTAACAAAGACTTTCTTCGTCCGTGACGAATCCCTGATTAGCCAAGTAATAGTGATGTGCATCCTGCTGAAAGCTGAGGGACTGGATCTAAGCCAGGAGAGGAAGATAATAAGGTTAGTGGTTGCTTTTATTTCGAGTTGATTGTTCGCACAGTGATCTTAGGACTTGTCAGTAATTATAAAATTAACATCAATTTACAGTCCACAATAATAAATTTTTCACGACTTATTAAGTTACCAGCGCCGGTTGTTTTATACATTTTTTGGTCATTTCGAACTGAATAAAATTTGAAAATTGTATCTAACGGTTAAAATTTTTCCTTGTCATTTTTTTCACAATTTCTAAATTTAAATCGTAACGTTTTAATACGAGCTAGAAGGTTGTGTCACTATTGATTGTTTGTCTTGTTACGTCGTACGTAAAAGGATAATTAAAATGGCACACAAAAGTACCGATTTAGAAATTAAACATAAGACTTTAACGTTTCGTAAAGAATATTTGTATTCCAAGCTGCAAAAGGTGTACGATTATTCGATTATTAATTTATTAGATATATCAGTGACGATACGACCTTGGGGGTTTTGTAAACGGTGGCGAAAACGTGTGGATCAGCTAATGTTGCTGCAAGTTGTGCCTACGAGGACTTCGCTTGAGCAAATCCGTTCGCATCCAGACTTTGGGCAGTAATAACATGCTGCCTTTGTACACCAAAAGTAGCAATTAAAGGTTAGAATTCTTATAGTTTTTTTTAATTAAGTTTTTGACAAAACCAGAAGTTAAAAATAATATGATAATATTGTGTGCTGATGTTACAACGCCGGGGCAGAGTGTAATGAAACTTTTGTAAGCCTGTGACAACGTAACGTAACGCCAGGACCGTTACGAGGTCAATTATTTGAATGGTATCGAGGCGGAGAAAGTCCATTATGTAGATATCAATAATAAAAATTTAGAAAACACAACCAAGATTTAAAAGAAACTTCATTTATAAAACTCAACATCAAAAGTTCACTCCTTGTTACTTAGATTGGTCGCATGACTGTAGTCTGACAAGTGCGCGCTTCTCTGCAATCACCATTTTGTCGAGGACATCCTGCATCTCGGGCCAGGGCAGATACCGATCGTTAATCGTGATAAGCTTGTGGACTGTGGGGTGCCGGAGATCCATCGTGCGAGAGATGTTGCGCCGACTGCGCGCCGTGAACACCACGTCCACCTGGTTTCACAAAACAATATAAGTAACATTTACTCCTGATTTCGTTTAAAGGAAAAGTTTTAAAACTACCGAGCAAAAGAAAATGCTTAATTTCTACTCAAAATCAAGGAGACATTATTGAAACTAAGCAGAAGTAGCTCGTTTATATAAATATTTATAGCATAGGTATGTTGTTATTTGGGACATCATGACATTTGAAGAATATATTTTAACGAAAACATGATATGTAGGTAAATACTCTTTCGTACATACGAAATATTCTAGTGTAAGCCCTAAACAAGATGCGTTAGAAACACATATCATTCCGGATCTGTTTATAAATAATTTTCGATGCTGGAATCGACCGCAAGTGGTTACTTTGGCCGTGTTTAGCGCTACTCTAGTTCTGGGTATGAGTATTTTATTATTAACTTAAAAAAATGAAACTCCTGAATTGAAGGTTGTGAAATTAAAATATAACTAAGATATGATTTACATAAATAAACATGCTTAAAAACTAAAATACGAATGTGCTGCTTACCTTGTTATTTATAGCCCACAAAATGGAGAAAATACATATAGAAAATGCAAAGCTTGTCACCAAAATCAGTGGTATAATCTCCCAGTACACTTTGAGTGCATACACTAAATTTAGTCTTTTTGGCATTTTCGAATCATACTGTGTAGGTGGAATGAATTCTCCAGCGTGTTTTATCGGCTGATAAAGTAGAATACTTCTAAACCGATTCGACTTCCATGTCCGACTGACAGCTGTGGCAGAGCACCTACTCGGTTGACGAATTTTTAATTTACACGCTAATGAAAAATGCTCTCCAATTGGCCTTAGAAATTTTGAAATCATTACGCATTAACTGAGATTTGTAAAATCGCCGAAATAGATTATTTATTAAGAGAATAACATAAACTTTGAATGACATTTGACATTATTTAGGCATGTCTCTAGATTCTCGCCTTTAATTTAAGAACTTTTTTGTTTAATAAAAAAAGGCTGGCTTTAAATACCATATGGTGTATAAGAAAAATCCGTAAAATCGCCTTTGGTGTTTCGACCTGATTAAAAAAAATACTATTTTTATTTTTATTGAATTTCATGCAGTTATTGAGTAAAATTAATCGGACCGCTTGCGCTGTTGGCGATACCTATCTATTCATGTAAAATTACTGGTTGTGTGCGAAGGCTCTGCATAGCTACTACTGTAGTCTTTGGTTCTGCGTTTAGTCCTTTCTGTTAAGCTTAGTATGGATGTTGTCATAGCAAATTTATATACAACGGTCGAAACAAATAATGTCTTACATGAAGCTAGGTTAATCAACCACGACGTCAAGGTCCGAATATCAGCGGCTTGGGCAAAATTAGGGTAGCTAACCTTGATTTGCTGTATTATAGAAATCCCTTGAAAGCTCAAAGATCTGGTATAGGCACAGTAGCACCATTCGTTCTGTGCTTCTGTATGAAAGCCAAACATTACCGGCCTTAAAGCGAGAGTTCAGGAGCTCTACCTCACCGAGAGAAATTCACAGAACTACAACAACTTACTTTCTTGTAGCGGCGTTACAAAATTAGTTGGTATTCTTAACAAGTGAATTTGCGGGAGTCTCGGTGTGCGAGAAATAGTGGATAAAGTCGACTTCGGTGGTTTGGTCATGTGGCTCGAAAGTCGATGGACTAGGTACGTCTGGAATAAACGGGACTTATAAGTGAAAGGCATAAGACCTTAAGGACCGAGGTATATCAACAAGCGCTTTCTTGTCGTCGTGAAAACAGATTTGCGAGCTAATAATCTGTCGCTAGACAATGTTAAAGATCTGGCAAAGTGGAGAAAGAGAGTTAGTTAGAAGGTGCACTCTGGTTTTAACTGAGGCTAACGCCAGGACATAGAATAATAAGTAAAATGGACGAACGTAAATTGAATAATGGTAAAATAATATATTATTGTAGAGAAGGTATTCAATCAGCTGTGGAATAGGACGGAGAGACGGACGTGTTGGCCATATTTTTTTATGGATGTTGACAATTTCATCTAATGTTTTTAGATGCGCACTATGTATCCTTGTTTTAGTTTAAAATCTTGGATATGCTTTTAAAATAGTAATATTTAGCTTCCTTTCAGCGACCGAAATGTAATGAGTTGGTAATATCTACTGCCGTCGGAGTCAAAATAATGATAGTTTATGTATGTTTGTTCCTATGTGGCATTATAGAGTCCAAACGCGTTAACCGATTGTGATGATTCTTGCGTTAATATGTTCGTCGTAACCTTGCAAGAATTAACAAAGGCATAGTCAAGACTCACCATGGCGACAACTAGAAGCCAATAGGTAGGTACTCAAAATAAAAAAATAATGTTGGTTCGGTCTTTTGGATGAAAAGGACAGATCTATAGAAATTTACTACGTTTGGCTCTCGACACTGCCATTCCACATACAACGTAACTATGTATGTTGTCTGTTTATTTGTTAATTACGAGAAAATTGCTTTTAATTTTTCAATAACTTCTAATACATTCAATATTTTTTTAATGAGACTGAGCTGTTAAAGCAGGGTTCAAGTTAATGGATCACATTTTACAATTTATCTGAACTGGTGGTTGAAATTTTAATATCTTGTTGATAAGAACGCCATCTACATTTCTCAAGACCAACTACTTTGTTTCCAAACTTTTTAGTGCGCCATCTGTGATCTTTAATCGTTATCATCAATATAGTTGTTTGTGTGTGTCAAATGCATGGTAGTGTGGGTAATGTTTTATTTATTGATTAAATGTACTTTATAAGCATTATTATTGAAAACTATTAACGTTTTGCACTTCTTCTACACAATAACTATGAGTGTGCCAAATTGTATGCTCCTTCGTCCGCGGAATTTCCGTAAAAAGGGGTCCAAAGTTTTGGCATCACGTATTAATTTATAGGTTCGACACCACG
This sequence comes from Calephelis virginiensis, assembly GCA_002245475.1. Classification (NCBI taxonomy): domain Eukaryota; kingdom Metazoa; phylum Arthropoda; class Insecta; order Lepidoptera; family Riodinidae; genus Calephelis; species Calephelis virginiensis. The sequence continues at coordinate 383,882 of NJDC01000721.1, read as the reverse complement.
ACTTTGTAATAATATTATGTACAAAGCTTGTAGGTACATTTGCTTAACTTTTTCATTTAAAAATACCATAGATTTAAAATGTAATTACAATATAATACATATTTGTAATCATATCAATATAATAATGCAATTTACTGTCTATTCCCGACGGGGGCCGCCATTTGTGTGATAATCATTTAGACGTAAGCATTTCCGGGTCTGGATGTTTATTAAATTTATTCTGGTATCTATTTGAGTATTTCTATGTATTAGCTATAATCGCTACACCTTTACCTTTATACAAAAATATAATTTGCTTACTTTTAGTAAGATTCAATTCGTGTAACATGTCAAGAAAAAATTTATTCATCTATTAGGTACACTTAAAAGAGCCCATACAACATTTATTGGCATTACAAAGAGATAACAATATGATTACCTTTTATGTACACTTTTTTAACACATTGTTATATTTAATATGTCAGGACTGGCATCAACTGGCATAAAAAATAGAAAACAAAAACGATATCTTACGCAATCTTACGTTATCTGACATTAGATAAATGAAATTCAAAGTTAGTTATTTTTTAAACAAATAAAACTTAAGCATATTTGGAGATTCAATATAAATTATATTAAAAATTGGTATCACATTTTGTGATGGATGTAACACACTACTTTAAATTATCACGTAAAAAAGGTTAGTTTTTGTTACTTTTGTTTGACTAAAATTGACTACAAGTTCCAAAAGATACATTTTACAAAGTACACTTTATTATTGAAATTTCCTAATATTTTAAAATGTATTCAAAATAATTATAGATGAAAGTGCTACTTTGCGGAAAATCCACGCACGTTACAGACGTATGCGTTTGAAATTTATGCTTTTTATTTTTGTTTATTAATTGGTCTAGTCGTACACATCAGTCCGATGTCTGGGACATGCTAGGGATGCATCCATGCCATAATATGCTTCCGTGTCCCTTCAACGCATATGGTATTATGTTCATACATATCTCTGATGGATTTATATCACATGTTGTTTTGTACCTACTTGGTATCAATATATTTTGTAGAAAAAACGGTCGTACAATACGTTACATGAGAGTGCATGCATATCCTTACACCAATTCCCTTGTGGGCTAGACAGAGTATTGAGTGGCGAAGCACACTTCCTACAGACTCTACTAAGTTTCTTCACATTCATACAAACACGTCAGTTTAGGAGACTCTAGACACTATGCTCATATAATACTGAAGAGACTTGGTCATGGAATGTCAAACTAGGTTTCCCCAGATACCTAAAACCATTCACATTCGTTTTATGACTTCTTCTCGTTGGCGCTGATCGGGATTCCAATAACCCAGTATGTGAATAACACTCGTACCCTTTTTATTTATTAAATATTTTTGTTACTTTCTTAGATACTTAAGGCCATTACAATGTAAGTTCACTTGAACTTTAAAAGTAAAAGTGTTATTCATAAATTGTATCCACATCCGCATTATCGCTTCCGACCGAACCAACGGAATATGCCTTTTCTCATTCTTACACAAGCACTTTCTTTCAATACTACTCTTTCCTTTCTCTGTGACACTATGGTCTATGACAAATGCAGTCGGCGAGCATAACACCACAGATTTTCCAGACCGCTCTCAATTTGACCGCATTGATGCTACTTTTCGTTTTTCAGCGCCCCATTTACGCTATTCCCTTATCACCGCGGGGTTTCGTTCATCCACCAAAAGACATTTGTCAAGATATATATTCCCCAAGTTGGTCCGGATCCACTCCGTAGAATAGGCCACCTGCCTCTCTGTTAGGCAGCTCGTAAGAGGCTATATAGGAGGAGGTTAAAATATAGGTCATCAATAACATGACTTTTGGCCTTACCTGTTCCTGAAGCCATTATGACCTGTCACGTTCCGATTCTGGAGGATATACTTGCACAATATGCCTAACATGCCTGCCACATGACAGTGACGCACCTGTAACGTCTAGAGTCAGGGCTTACCATCAGGAGAGTCGTATGCTTGTTCGCTGTCGTCTCACTTAAAAAAATTGCAATTTCGTTCACTCGTTCTAACTCTACATTGTCTACTAAAACTGTGGTTACCTTTTCAATTAAAGGTAGGTACTCTTGTTGTCTTTGCATTCAAATGTAAGTCTATTGTTTTACAGTCTTTCATAACTGTGACCATTGTTAGCAGCTCGAATGATGTAGAGAGCCCAAAAGTATAGCATTTAGTGACCCGTACGCATTCACCCATCTACTATAATCTTACTGTTTGAAGTAATTTATCCAACTACTAGATAAACACTCGAGCTGACAACACACAGCCGCGCTTTTGTCACCAATGAGATGTTTATATCAAACATACCAAGTGTGACCGTCCACGAACACACATTCTTTTTACATTCTAAACACAGACTGCACAGCATGCAGTAGGGACCAGCCCCCAGCTGGACTAGTAGGTAACGTGCGTTTCGTTTTCTTCGGAGCGCTGTAATATGATGGTAAGAATGCAAATGTTGTTCGAATTATTGGAAGGCAGCCAGAATGGCAGCGAGCATTCGGTGCTCTCTTTACTATAAGGTTAACATCACAATAGATTATTTCTTTAATCTGAGCGTAACTATTACAATACAACTGAAATAGGTAGGTTCATAATCGCTTTTCACGACGCTTTTCGTCTATCTCAATTTCATGAGTTAATTAAACAACTTGGATAGAAAGACAAATGGGTACAATCACCAATAACCGCCGATTTTCGGCCAGCTATCCGTATTTATTCAATATGCAATTTTCAGTATTGGAGATTGTGGAATGACCATCCACACCCCCCGACGTCGTATATCGCCGCGTACCAAGCTCCGCTGTCGGGCCATAAAGGGCTTTTTTAGAAAAGCTTTGGGCAAGTATCTTCACGAGTGGTGTACTTATTCAATTAGTTTAGTGACGTCATTCATTGAAAAAGATAGGAAGTTGCAAAAGGCTGATTCAAATAGTTGAGTTATCAATCAAAAGTTTGTCCCAGTGTTGGTCTAGGTCTCCTGTGTAGTCCGCCTTCCTACAATGGCGCTCGTAAGAGAGCAAAGGTCAAATGGGTCATCATCGACAAGACTACTGGTGGAAGAGTTCTGCAAACTAACTATTCCTGCCGACATGATGACTGTCATGTTGCGATCCGGAGGGCAGGTCAGTCAGGAGACTTCCGTAATTGCCCTAACACCCCATGTCAGCAACGCACCATAAACATCTTTGATGTCTATAGGAAACGATGTTTTTTATCATCTGAAAAGTCGTGTGCTTGTTCTCTGTCACATGGTGAAACGAAACTAGCAAATCATCACATTTCAGATATTGAAACAAAACCTGTCATTGAAACGTTGAAAATGAAAAAATACCAGTCAAAAGTTTTCCCGTGTTGTAACATCCAGACAAGAATTCTAAAATAAACACAGTACCTAATATGAGGTTCACAAACGTAGCACTGTAATTTTTTTTGGAAACTCTGCCATGTACAAATAAAAGGCCTATACAACTTTACCATATAATGTTCTAGGTATCTTCCTACACCAAAGATAATCTGGCTGAAATTCCTTCCCCAGATCATCTCAGTGTGATGATCGATCCGGCGGAAGTTTTGTTTTTTTATTCTATCACAAAAACCTTTTGTCAATATGAATTAAATCTTATTCATGCTTTAGATAGCTTCACACGCGTACACACATAATTCCATCGTATACTCCTGAGGTTCGGGGTCGATTTCCGACACGCGTATATTTGACGTACGTGTACCTATTTCTGAGTCTGGATGTTTTTTTTTATATGTTACGGTGTTTATATAATGGTTTTTGTTCTGTTGGATGCTAGTGGTGTTAGGTCAGTTCAAGTAATTTGTCCGTAAATAATTTATATTTTATACTTTCATGATACCTACTATATGACGTCCTCGTTAGTCGAGTTGCTAGCGTACACTCCTAACTACACTGACTAACCGCAGGGCTTGGGTTCGATTCCCGACGGGTCAGGTCAGGCATTTGTATGATGAATATTTAGATGTCTGATTTCCGGGTCTGGGTGTTTATTAAATTTGTTTTGGTATGTATTTAAGTATTTCTATGTATTAGTATCGTTGACCCATAACACCAGCATATAATTTGCTTATTTTGGGGTTAGATTCCATTTGTGTATTATTCCAGAGATTTTTATTATATTTATTTATACTTAATGCCTGCTCAATATTAAGATAATGCTAAACTTTGTATGACAAGTCGATCGGTCATTAGCTGCTGTAGTTACCTGCTTCTTTTTATCTACTCTTGAGTAACTAAAATCGAAAAAACTTAAGATTGAAATTTCAGTATTATTCTCAATATTTAAGAAAAAAATAACTTTATAATAGATCTTATTACGACTGTTTGCATAAAATACTCTTTGTTAATGCCACAGGTACATCATCAATACCTGATTTTATTGGTAACTCCACTATAGCGACCAGTGTAGCCGATTTAAAAAATACTATAAATGGTATTGAAGAACAGCTACATAGAGTCAGCAAACATTGCCAGAACTTAGCGTCGCTAGAATCTAATTTCAGACAAGCTGAAAATCTCGAACAAAAAACACAAGGTGAAAGTTCGCACGAATGTTTACAAAATAAAGAGAGAATTTGTAGACCGGCAGAAATTTTATATAGAAATTCTGAAATCCTATCAGATGCTTTATATAAAAGCGGACAATCTAACATAGATTTTTGCAATGAAACTCGGTGTAACATGACTACTCGCGACCACCGAAATTGTCTTGAACCAAAATCCGTAGAAAAGCACCATTTGAACTGTAATAATTATGAACATTTGAGAACGAGGCATATAACAAAAGATTACAGAAAAATTAAAAATCATCAATCCGCTAACAGCTTTTACCACCATGATGAACCTGAAGATAAATATAATCGAACAGCTGAGTGTACTATACGAGCATCCTGTCATAAACTATGTAGAGAACCTTACAGACCTATTGATTCAAAATATAGAAATAAAGCTAAATTAGAATTTGGACCTTTAGAGCAAAAGTACATTGACGGTCAAAAACGAAAGAATCGTAAGCCTAAAAATCTTGATCATGATTTTATTGAAGACATAATCGAACGACAATATAAACCAGTGAAACTTTTTGGAAGACGACAATCAGACTTTAGTCAATTTTCGGCACCGGTATGTCGCGATCAAGAATTTGTAGTAAGAAGCAAGTTAGACAAAGAGAGCGACTTATGTTCCTGTTGTTTCGATCCTAATCGGAGAAATTGCCATAGACATTACACAAGATACAGTGACGTCAGCGACGTAAGAAGCATTTGTGATGCTCGGCTATATAGTTCTAATAAACATAATCGTTATGTCTATAAAAGAGAAAAAATAAACAATTATAATGATTCAACGTACTATGACGTTGTGCCTGTAAAGGAAAAATCTAGCCTCAAAACAAGAAAGAAATTTGCTGCAGAGAGTTTACATTCTCCCCACCGTTATAAAGAAGTTCTACCATCTCCTCGAACACATAGACCACGATTAAATTTAAAAGCAAATAAGAATTATGATGAATGTGATGAAGACTATGGTGATAAAAAACGGCATCGATCGAGATCAAAACCTAATTACGAAAAATATTTAAACGAGGAGGTTACTGAAAACATGAAAGAACTTATTTCAAACAAGAAAGAAAAACCTGATTTCGATACAAAATTTCAAAGACGAACACTGCGTGAAGATGTTGGAACAATGAGTAACTTAATAGATGATCATATTAACGCAACTTCTCACGATACTACTATAAATACGCAAACCTCTGATTTATCAGAGAAGACTCTGACTGAAATCAAAAACATACTACAGAGTTTTCTACAAGAATTGAAAAAAGAATCCATTCATAACAATAAATCTAATGCTACAAAGAATGTAGGAGCACAACTATCCAACGACGATAATAACACAAACGCAACACAAAAAAGTAAGCATAGCTTTAATAACTGTCAATGTAATGTTTCATCATTTATACCACCATTTTCAAACCCATGTTGCTATCCTATGTTACCCATTTGTCACATGAACTGCTTGCAAAATGGTTATTTAGTACCAACTCCTAGTTATTCCTGTGCCATGTGCGCTAAAAATTGTACAGACCCAGAAAATATTCCTGATCATCAGAATAAACAATTAGGTGATACTTGTACAGAAACCCAGAACTTAATAAGAGAAATTTACAACTATGTATCGCAAAACCCTAACAAATCTGTTAAGAGAGAGGCTCGATCGTCTGACGACGCTGGTTCACTGAAAAATACTCAAAATAAAATTGAGAAAACACTATTGACTACTAGAAGTGTTGGAGATAGCTTAAAAATGTCAAGGCATGACGCGTATGTCGGAACGCCTAAAACAAGGTGTGTGTCAAAAAGCTGTGAAGCTATAGGAGCTCGAGTTGATTCAGATACTTTTTATACCAACGCAAGTTATTCAGATACGCTCTTAGAAAAGTTGAGTGTTGAACCAAAACAATCGTCAACTGAGACCGAGTCTAGCAGCGAAGTTACCATAAAAAAGGTACTGTATTAACACAAAATTTTATTCGAAATAGTCACAGTTTGAACATTGATTGAAAACTTATTCAGAAAATATGATTAGCTACATGTATAAAAGATTTCCTAAAATACAAATATCTACATTAAAATTAACTCAATATTAGAAATATACAAAGGTTAGTTTTTATTCAAGATATATTATTTGTTAATGTGTAATCACTTTACGAAGTTTAGGTACTGTTGGTATAAAATGTTTGTAGTTAAGAACCGACAAAATATCTCTTTAATGGCTTTTATTTTTTAATTTTGTTTACTATTTGATTGCCTCTGACTTTCAGAGTATGAAACTTAGAACGGCAAATTTCATTTTATTAAATTGTTACTCTTTTGATATTTAGGTCAATAGAAGTAAGATCAAAAATATGTTAAAAAATTTAGCCCTGTGGAAAAAGAAAAAGAAAGACGTCATAGAAGAGTTAGATGAAAAGGAAAGTTCAACGGAAGTAAAAGTACAACCAAAAATACCACCTTACAAACAGGACATTTGGAATTATAACATGCACGGTCAAGAATTCTTTCACGCAGCTTCGATGGCGCACAACTGTCACCCTGCTGGATTTCCTTATGTGCACGAATACAACCCCAATAATCCTGATATGCGTTATTATGGACATCCCCATCATACACATCTTCAGACTCCAAAAGGTCGAACTGTTCCACGTTCTAATTATTACCCCTGTTACAACCATCAAGCACCCCAAGTGCCGGTTTGTTTAAAAGAAATTGAACTCAAAAGTATTGCAACGCAAAGTGAACGAAAAGCCTCTATTTTGAATAAATTGGCAAATAAAATACAACAACCTGATCTCCAACGAAAAGCTAAGCCACCCATAAATGAAAAACCTGGTAAATTTAGCTGGAAAAGCTTTCAAGAAAAGGCTAAGCAAGGTCCAGATGCCTTCGAAAATTTTGGCTGGCAAACTCAGAAAAACCTTGCGCAAAAAGATATGAATATAAGGAATACCATGATCAAAAAATTGTTTTACAAAAAGAATCCATTCTCTCCCAGAAATCTCGTTGTAAGAACTCTATTAGGAAAAGATCCCTCAAGCTTCGGTAAACCTCCAAAGATGTATAAGCCTAGAATGTTTCTATAAATTTTGTTAATAAATGTAAATGTTTCGTGTTGTATTAAAAATATTGTAACTGTTGTGAAAGTTGTTGCTGAGAATATAATGCGCAAGTTTTACCTGTTATAGCTCTTATTTTATACGAGTAGCTACTTCTCGTACAATTTTGGCAAAATTTTAAGAGGTTGGTTAAAATACGGCCACGGCCGGTGGACGACCTACGGATAGGTGTATAAGTAAGTAAATTTATAGTGGTAGTTATATCTATTACTATGATAGTGTTAGATATTAATTTGAGAGTAATATTAAAATACGCAAAATTAATTTTTGCTTGGCTGTCCACCTTTTTATCTTTTGAACCCCCGACAGAAAAGGACAGGTGTTATAAGTTAGACGAGTCTGTGTGTCATCATGACTTTTGAACGGTTGGACCGATTTCGATGCAGATTTTTCGCGTTTGTTATCTTACGTGGTCTAGATATTTTATAGCTATATTACATGCAGGCTTTGTCAGGGGTTATAGATTTTTTTAATTCTAGTGATATAGTAATATAGTGGTATGGACATCGCACTTAGTTAAATGTGTATAATAGGTATAGGTATGGTTATTTATAAAGACTTATCTAACCTCCTGAAGGCAAACAAGCAAACGGATTTCCTGATGGTAAGAAATTCCCGCCGCCTAAAGATACCAAAGGTGGTAATGGTACGTTGCCAATCAAACCCGGGATGCTAGGACTAAGGCGGTGGTACCAATCCTGGCGAGTCGCTGCGAAACTCGATCACCTAGGTAGTCAAAAATCAAGGTGTTAGTGACTGTACGGTAGCAAGCCTGGCAGGAAGGCAAGTCTATTATATTCTGCAAGGAGCACGGATCAACACAGGGTCACGCCAATTTCTTGCTTTTTTAAATACCTAAAAGTCTAATGATGAATTGATACTTTTACATCGAATTGTATACCTATCCGAAAGTAGAATAACTGGGGAAAATCGACACGAAATATGAAGAGAGTCAGTAGAACTGCAAAAATCAACTTTAGCCAAGTATAAGTAGCGATATGGCATAATTTTGGCAAGCAGCTCGGAATTTCTTAAAATTATTGTTTACCTACGTTTAAAGTTTAGTTCCTGCAGAAGCTGCAAAGTTGACTGTATACCGATGGTAGCTTTTACTTAGGGCCACCTCTTCTTGGGGTAGATTTTTTCCTACTATAAACGACGAGATACTACATTTCCCGTATTGGTCCGAACTCCTTTACAGAATAGAGCATCTGCCTTCCTGCCAGGCAGCTCGTAAAAGATGAGCATAGGCTTAACGTTACTAACACCATTACATCCCACTAGGTGGTAGAGTTTTGCAGCGACTTGCCCGGATCGTTACCACCGCCTTACCTATTCCTACCACCATAACGTCAGTGCTTGCCATTGACGTGTTCTAGTTCAGAGGGTAGAGTAGCCAGTAAACTTACTTTTGCTATTTGCTATATTGGCGATAGGGTTACCTATCACTGTGAAAGATTCGGGTAGTTGTGGGTGCCCTGGTTGTGCCTCTGCCTACCTCTTCGGGGATATGAGCGTAAAGAAGATACTTGGTATGCTGCCGAACGCTTTTTTAAAGGTATTATTTTTAATTACACGAAACTTTTCCACGCCTCTCAACTGATGATCCTTCAAAAAAAATGAGGCGCGAGCTGCAAATTCTTTTTATTTCAAATTTATATTTGTAATCAGCATCTGATTATTTTTCTCCAGCAGTAGTTGCATATAGAACAAAATTATTACGTACGTTATTGACGTAACTTACTGATCAGAGATTCGTCAAGTTTTGTCACAACGCATAGTATTTTTTTGAGTCTTATTTTCTATTCCGTTCTCTATCTCTCTATTCTCTAGTCTATTCTGCAAAGGAGAACGAACCAACACCGGGTAAGACTCTAGCTTATAAATTCAAGTAAATATCTGGTTAGTCAGTTACGATGGTTTTTGAATCACTCTAATTATTCTTGAACGTGTATTGATTCCAGAAAATCTGAAAAAGACCGTCGTTCGGACAGCAAAAAAAGCATAATGCATCCGACCAAATACTTTGAGGTTAAATGTGAAAGAAACATTCGATCTCTCGGTGTCCTCTGAGTATGGGGGCCCTGGGCACTGGCCCCGTGTGCCCTTATGGTAAAGACGGTATTGTGTTTCAGGCTTTCAAACGTCATAATATTCAGAAACCTCATAAGGTGGAAGAACACAAACCAATTCACTTGGTGAAAAATCTAGGAAAATACTTCTTATGCATAATAAGCTTTCTTTTTTAACTCAAAACTATTTACATCTAATTTGCAAAAGGAAAATTTCAATAAAAACACACTGTTATTTTACTTATTTTTTTTAAAGCTTTATCAAAAGCATTTCTGCATGCTTGACAAATCTTTCGGATCTGCGCCAGGGTTAGCTGTTTGGGGGACAGCTAGTAAAGCTTTTGACTATGAGGAGCAGCATACCAAAGCCAGAGCATTTGCATATATTTATCTCGAATAAAGTGAAACATCACTATGTCGTCATCGTTAAACATAACGTCACACATCACACAGTAACAGGCATATTTGAGATTTTAGAGCACAAGAGATCACACTCTTAAATAACTAAAATTAAGTAAGAACGAGTCCTGTCTCTAAAAGGCAATACAACTTAACAATAACTTCGAATCCTGTCTCACTGAACAACACCATTTATTAATGAGTCTGTCTCGCAAAATAAGACCATCAGCAAATGAAGTTCCATCTACGGAATTACTCAACTCTACGTAACTCGAGAATTTGACTGCACAAAATAACAGAAGTTTAACACAATCTCAGTAGGTAATCACAAAACGCAAAAATAAATTTTGTGAATCAACTAAATTGTGATGTATCAACTTGGGCATCAAAGAGTATAATAATATACCTATACAGGAATTGGGTATCAACAACTGCTATTGAAAAATCAACACCATAGTTGTCAAAAAGAGGAAAATTTTAGAAGAGTTTAGAAATCAACAAAATCTCCTTTATAAAAATTAAATTGGATGATTTCTAAACTTTCTGAAAAGTCGAAATTGTTTTAGCTGTCAATGCTGTGCCATTATCATTATAGGTATGTCTTGTTAAACAAGAGTATAAAAATATGTATAGGTATTTATCGTAAAATTCTACGAATATTTATCTGATAAGTTAATTAAAGCTTTGCTTGTTCCCGTCCCTATAATATCACCGTTGTCTAGTTTCTCGTTTGTAGAATAAGATATCATCTAGATAGCTATATCGGAGCTTAGAACTGAGAGTTGTTCTAGGCTCTAAACCAAAGAGTATAATAAATAGTTGACTATTCTGCTAGTTAGGGTAGAAAAGCTTTGTCGATCCACTCGAATTAGTATGTACCACTAACCCTAACATTTCCTGTCCTCATAACGCCAATGTCCAATTTCTAAAACAGGGGTAGTTCTGAACCCAAACAATTATTTTTTAAACGGTGAATAATATTTCAAAACATAAACATAAGTTGAGTGTGAGAGTGAAGACAGCTAACTAAATAAAAGTACCTAGTTTATTTACAGAATATGTTTACTAAGGAGCTATGGGTACATCTAAATCTAATCGAACTGTATATTCAGTAAGTACCTACATTGCAAATTTTTTAAAGCGTATTTAAGATGAGTAGGTATGGGAAAACGAAAACGAAACAGATTTCACCAATAGACAAAGTGATTCCTGAAGAAGTTTCATTCTTAAGCTTTTGGGTAATCTATTTTAGATAAACGACGTACTTACCTTTTTTTTTAACATATTAGAAAAAAATCAAACTCGTTGGAAGCTTAAATCAGAAATCCTGCCGAAATGTTCTTTTTTTTAAACTACAAAAATAGCAATTAAAGTGCCCATCTCTCATTAAAAGCTCTCATAATAGGACTAGCCGCACGGTTGGACATATTTCTATTTTTTTCCTAGTAGTAATGTATCCTATCTGCATCAGGGAAAATTTCTTATGTGAATTGTGCAAAGTAGCGCCGTAATTTCATTAGCTATTCATTAGAAACAATTACATATTTCCTGTTTTTAATATGTACCTTCTGAACTGGCGAACTTTACACCGCCTCACTGCTGTAACTGATACGATAATTTTAATACTTCTCCCAATCTTATGATAAATTTTCACATTTTTTTAAATTAAGTAAAATAATCACCCCATACAGGATTTTAACCTGCACCCCTTCGTCTCTTGTTGACGAATGCTCTACCCGTTTTAGCTACAGAGGATTCAAATCATATTAAAAATGTGAAACTCGTCGTCAATGACAACTCATTAATGACGTATTACATAGAACTATGTAGGTATGAAACATAATTGTAGAATCGATACGACAGGAATTAAAAACTTTTACAACACATGACTTGGATCGTCGGTAGATCACACGGTTAGAGCATTCGTCGCCGAGAGACGAAACAATGCAGGTTCAAATTCTGTCTGAACAGAAGTCTTTCCTTTTTTAAAAAACATTTGTTTGTATAGAAAGAAAATGTATTTGTATTATTTTCCCTACTTTCTAAATCAAAGACGAATACCAATTTATTCCTCTTACAAACTCAAACCCCTTTTTTAAATATTAATATGGTTGGGATTTAAATAAAAGTTCAAAAGCCAGCCAGTTTCTTAAATTCTTTTGAATATAATTTTGATTTTTTTTATAACTTTTGAATGAAATGTTCTATTTCAATAATTCAAAATGTAATCTAGGTACTTATATCAAAACAGTCTTGAATACGTTACGATTGATTTTGGAATTTGGGATTAATATGAAGATATGTATAATATGGTCCGAATAAGGTCGGCATTTTTACTAACTCTTAAAATGTAAACTTACTTTTTTACACCTTGGGTTGGGTTACATTATTGAAGTTTAGTAGAAATCCCAATTTTTTTCCTATTAAAAAATAAGTAGGCCTATGTTACTCAGTGATAATGCAGCATTCTACTCTTAATGGGGAAATATTTTGATTTTGAATAGGTTCAGTAGTCTTTGAGTTGATTCGTTACAGACATCCAAAAATACAATTATTTCCTATTTAATAATAGTGTAGACATGTGAATAACTTATTATAAGCATTTTAACTTTTTTTTAAAAGTAGCCCTTAAGTAGCCACTTAAAAATGTCATAATTTTGAAGTGAAAACTTCTTTAGAAAACTTACAAAACTTGTGGTGTGATGCTCGCTGACCGCATTCGTAACAGTGGGATCCGAAAAAAAGTAGAGTTGAAAGAAAGTGTCCTTGTTAAAATGAGAAAGGGCATGCACCGCTGGTTCAGTCATGTGGAAAGAATGTCGAGCCAGATGAAAGATTGTCAACGCAGATGTGAAGATTCGTATGTACAATGCGAATTAGGATGGGTACCCGGGGAGACCGAGGTCGACATTCCATGATTAAATCGCTCGGATAAGATAGTTTACACCAGTTGGGCGCAACTTTCATATCAAAAAATAAAAAAGTAAGTTTGCTTTGTTTTTTATTCGCCCAAATCATATGATACTAGTTGCCTTATACCTGAATGCCTTTAGACTTACTTTCAAATTATACGGGTTATAATTTTTAAGTAAATTTAACATTCGGGTTTGCTATGTATCTATGGAAGTCCCGCCTCTTATTACGTAGTATTTATATACTCTTTGCTTACATCAGACAATAACAAATAGGCCACCATTTACGATTTTGTATGATTTAGCACGCGAGAGAAGCCGCGGTTGGAATTCGTGGTGACGACTGCTGTGTTACATTGGGTATTGAACGGCACAATAATGAAGGCTTTTTAAATCGAATCATTAACTCAGATGAAAGGTGTATTATTTACGACAATCGGAAGCGCTCACCGCAATGGCTAAACCCTGGCAAGCCAGCCGAATCTTGTGTCAAGCGGAAATTGAACCAAAAAAAACTTGTAAGTGTTTGGTGGATTAGTACCGGTGTCGTTTTCTCAAATCTAGCCAGACAATTACGGTAGACTTCTGTTGTAAGTCTACCTACCACGTAACTAAGCAAGAACCCCGACGATTGTTTTTAAAAACCTCGATATTGTGGGTTTAATACTCAAAGATATTGTGGGAATACAATTTGAGAAAACTCTTTTTGATAACAGGTACATATAAACATAAATTTATATAGTGTAATTAATATAAACTTCTTGTTGTAAAAGAATTAACAGAAATGACAACACAATTACATCTCCATACTCTTTGAATATTTTGAATAACATTAAAATGTCTATAAATTCACGTGTTTAAAACTACGAACAAAATGAAATTAAGTGTTTTCTTTAAAATTACAAAATCGGGTGTTAAGTACTATACTTTAACTAACGCAAAATAAGTTTTCTGAATCAAATGGACAATTTGAAGATGTGTGACGATGAATTACAATCTCCAAAACGTTTTAAGGCCATTGAGAACTTCCTGCGCCGAGTAGCCTTCAACCTCGGTCGGTAACATCTGTTTAAATTTCTGTAGTTTAAAACTCGCCTTAGCACAAAATATCGATGCACCAGCAACATCTGTGTTACCTTTCTATTAATACTGAGTTTGTTGTCTCATATAATTATTGCTTCTGCCTGCACACCATTTTCGATATAAAAATAAAAAATCCATGAATTGCTTAACAATGTAATAGCTTTCATAGTATTTGGTCCGAGTATTGAATATAGTGGAGCGCCGTGAAACCTTACCTAGGTTCTTCTAGTATCTATCTTCTAGTTTCGATATAGGTATAAGACAGAATTAATCTAAGCCCAAAGCTTATTTTATATCGTATTCATAGATAGCTTGTGAACCCAGTCTCAGATAGCCAACGTAACTTTACAGGACAAATACCTGCTTCTTTTAATTAATAAGCAGATATATTTATTACAGTATATTGGGAGACCCATCCACTAATTTAGGTACCATTATTGGAGCGCCGTTAGATTAATTCTCTCTTGTACTTACCTAAAATGATCAAAGTATGTTATAACATTATCATTTATTGTTTTTAGGAAACTCGCCATCCCAGACAGAAGTCAAAATCATATCCTGTATACCGATTGATGTGACTGACTTACAGCAGAAGATCCTGTCTCTTGAAAAGGAATTACAAGAAGCTAAATTTTATAATGTTAAACGACAAAAATCAAAATCCGACGGTCCAGCAACTACAGAGTGCGCCGCCTTGTACGGTTCAGCCATTACCGCTAATGTTACTAACACTCTATCCCATTTCAATGTTAAAACTAATGAAAACCATCAGCAGCGAAGCTTGCCGCGGTGTTGCGAGTGTTTTGATAGAAAATCAAATATCTCATTAATTTTTCCCACACCAGGCAATGAACAAACGTGCAATTTTGCATCTGCTGAGACATCTGTGAAAGAGAGTAAAGGTGCCAATATGCAATACAAAAACACATTCAAAAAGCGAATAAGGAAAAAACTTTTGAAGAGAGACACGAGAAACAAAACTCATTTAATTTACTATGCGCAGACACGCACTCGTTCACCTAAATTAGCAAAGCAAAATGAGTTGGTGTTTAGTAATAATCAAACTTTCACTTCAAATAACAATGTTCATAAAAATATTCCCGAAAAGTATGATGAGCTTAGTTGTGAATATCTGGTCAACATCTTTCGAAAGCATCATGACCCACAGCTTGTACTGAATAAATTTTCAGACACGAGTAATTTTTCAAAGCCCGTCTGTAGAGACACGGAACTAGAAAAATCGCTTGCTAACTCGTCAGATATTTGCTCGTGTTTTCAAGGAACATTTCAGGATATTGACAAACATACTAAAAAAGCGCACTACCAAACTGATATAACAAATTTGAATTATTATGACATGAATGTCTATGACGTAACACCAGTGAGAGAAAAGCCGTTTAAGCATAAAAAAGAAAATTATCCGAAATCTGAGAATATAAGTAACATGATGGGCTGGCCGGCGGAATCACATAGTAAGTATAGATATCATCCATTCACTGTTGACAATGAAACAGATAATCTAATCAAAAAGGCAGTTCCCAAAAACCTCAAAAATAAATTGAAAAAAAGAAAAATAGCCCACGGCATAAATGTAAATTTGGATGTTGTAAGAAACTCTAAAAGCTGTAGTGTCGATCTTGGTCACGTTTATCAAAGACCGATCCCAATCTTAAGACAATCGAATAAATATGTATCTGTAACCACAGAAACTGATGTCACAGAAATCAATAAATTAATTAACAAGGAGCGAGAAAACATCAAGCAAGCAAATACCATTGTCGACAATAAAACAGAAGATACGTTAAATCAAATTAAAGACATCCTTCAGTCGGTATTAAAAGAGGTCAAAACAAACCCTAACGTAAACAGTACCTTAGAAGACAAAACCAAAAAAGACGCTGTTGTACAAAATAGGTCGTCTCATAATATTCAGGGCGCTTCGACTCTCCTCCATAGTTTCACATACAACTCTTCATACAGTGCAAATCCGTATGTACCTTCTCACTCTCGGCAAATTTCACATGGTCCTTACTGCTTCCGTGGTGTGTCGCCTGATCAATACAAATATTGGCAAAATTTTCCCATTTTTATTCATCCCTCACATGGAAGACATATATGCTATTGTCACTATAAGAATAGCGATCATAAAACGAATAAAAATAAACGTGCAACTACAATAGCTACCAACACAGAAAACGATGTAAAGAAAACTGAAAGTAAAGAAACCGAAAAACTTATAAAAGAAATTTATAAATCGATTACTCTTAATATGGACTTTACAAACAAAGACTTATCTGTTAGTGAATATGATGACCTAAAATCTCTACAAGATTCGGTGATTATGCGCACCAAAGACAAATTATATTCAAATTCTGAGAGTGGAGACATTCAAGAGGAGAAAACAGAAAAAATATTAAAACCATTTACCTCTAATGCAACTGAGAGTAAACTAGTATACTCTGTTGTAAGTTCACAATGGCCTATTCAGAAAAAAACAATGGTAGATAAAAGTCAATTAACACATACTGAATGTGAAACGCCTGACACAGTGGAAGAAAATATTCAAACTATGGGTCAATATGAGGAAACTACAGTATCCAGTGATGACGAAGAAAGCGATACTACCGAATTATCATCTGCAAGCCATAAAGTTAGTATAAAAAAGGCTAAAAAGTCTTTATCTTCCTGCAGAAAAATCCAGTTTGTATCCAGCCTGTTGAATATAATTTCGATCGGTTCTTGCGTTTAATAGACGTGATCCATACTCATTACAAACTTTTGCATTTTCTATAATAGTAGTGGGAGCAAAAGTATTAGTTTCTACTGTTTTGTAATTTTGTATATTTTTACTATAAACTAATTTTGTATATTTTTCAGGATAAAAAAGACAGAAGTGGCTTTTTTAAAAAAATGATTAAAACAGTGAAACTATTCAATAAGAAAAAAGAAGTTAAGCACTTAGAAGAAGGTGAAAAAGATGACGAAGGTTTAGCCGCTAGTGAATCTGACGACTATGAAACCATTTACAGTGAAAAGATCAATAAAAAACCTGTATACGTTAAACCTAGACGGAAAAATGTAATAGAATTTTATAGACCACCAAAGAATGCAAATTACATAAAGGCAAAAAGAACACCTTACATGGAACAAGAATATAGACGTCGTTGGAATGAAATTTTGATGTTTCGCGATAACCAAAACTTAGGTAGTCCAGTCTACGAAAAAGAAGAAAACAGACATCCAGCATTTTGGCAGGAATACGAAACAAGAAATATTTTTATTAAGCCAAATAAAGGTGCATTAGAACGAGAGGGAAAGCAGACAAGTACTAATAAAACAACAAACGAGAAAATTTTAAAAAACAAACTAGCATGGTTGAATAAACATAAGATGGGCATCAAATGTGGCAATCAATGGAAAAAGTTACTGCTCGAAGGCTAATTTAACTTTAATTTTAAAATGTGTTGTTATAGTTTCAAGTTGTTGCTTTGAAAATAAAATTCTGGCTGTAATTAGGATTGTTTATTGATCATATTAAGTTAACTTTAAATTACTCTTTCCAACAGAATTTAAATAGCGAAGATCGTCAATCACGAATCTGAAACAAAAAGGAAAAGGATAAGAAAGGGGTTTTTTTTAATTACATAGAAAATAACCCAATCAACAAATAGCCCATAATTTATTATCGGTGCCTTAAGCTCTTTATTGCTGTAGAAACTACGCACATTTAATACAAACTGGAGTGAGCCTTCACTATATTCTTAGAAATAACATAGAACTATTGCACACATGAACCTATTTCGTTTTGATTTTTTATTGATAGCACAAGACTGTCAGAAAGAGACGTCAGTACCAGAGCCAAATTTAGACGAGGGCAACTGGGGAGAAAGCCGAGAGATCTCCACAAACGAGGAGGCCACACAGAAGACACTTCGTATTTTTTTTTTAATAAAACTCAAGAATTACTAGTTGAGTAAACACCAATTAACATTCTTGTACTTTGTACAAACATGATTAGGTATATTGTTCTTAAATATTAATATAAAACTCGACTGAAAAGAAATGTTATTTTATTTGTAAATAAACATTCAGGCTGAGGGTTTCACCCCTTTGTTGCCCCGAGACGTCAAAGTCTCTAAGTCCGGCCCTGGTTAGTATATTAAAGTGAGTCAGCAGTATTTAGACATGACATCAAGTCTTTCTTAGGAGTGTAACCTCCATTAGTATTATAGCTTCATGGTCGCAAATAATTATAAACAATACATTTTTCTGATAATTTAAGTAATAAAAATATGTCATGTCAAAGGCACATACTAGAGGTACATACTAGAGGTATGTGTTTTTTTGGACAGTTGCCATTACATTTAATACCACGTATATATATATATATATATATATATATACCAAAAAGTAAAGAAACTGTCCAGAAAGGAAAATTCACCGCAGTTAAACTGCAAATACCGACCCCCAACTGTTTCACTTTGCGATTTGATCATTCTTTTTTCGAAAGATAGCTAATGGTTCCGAAATAGTCCCACATAAGTTTTATCAACATCCTTCAAATAGTTTTTGTGATAGGTACACTAAATAAAGCATAAATTTATGCACTCGGATATAAGTCGGATCATAATAAATATAATATGGGACCACCTCGGAATCATGACTATTTTTAAAAAAAATAACCATTAAAATCGGTTGGCTATTGACCAAGAAATCACGTAACAAACATACAAAGAAAGCAATTAAAAAAACATTAGAATGAGAACCTCCTCCTTATTTTGGAGTCGGTTGAAAAGCATGATTGTTCAATGGGGGTTCTAAACGGTTTTAAACACTGTTTGTTTTGCCCGGACCGGAGATTTAATCCAAATTCAATAATAATCGGATGATGGAAATAAAGTTTCTAACAAAGTTACCTGTGTTAAAAAACCGTATTTACAACCGTCAAGAACGTATTTGAGTGTGAAATGACAATGCGTGTGTTTTTAGTGTTGATATCAAATACTAACACTGTATCGATACTGTTTCAAATTACAATATCAATAGAATTTAGTGATTACATCTTTTACCTTGTAATTTTAAGAGGACATTTTGCAATTACTATAGATTAATTATATTACAAAGAATGCCAATAAATTTAATAGGAAATGATCAGAAATAATAAAAAACTAACATGCTACCATCCCCACCAATATCAATAGTTTTCAGCTTTTGTTATAGTTTATGAAACCAAATAAGTACAGTCCTACTGGTCACTGATGACAAAAGAAGGGTGATTTCGGCGGGTCCTCATGAGGGTTTCTCCATATTGTATCCCGACAAGTTGTACCAGAACTTTTATCTAATTACGATGCAGATGGCAATACCTTGTTTAACCTTCGCTCTCCTTTTACGATCTCCCTGATAGGAGATCCCCGGTAACCTATTCTAGCAAAGTGGCCCAAACCAGTCCGGGAGTTTTAATATCTCTTGACAAGTGTAGGCGGTGAAATAAAACTGTATCTGAAATTTATTATTTTTATTTTCAATTCAATTTTAAAACGTCACTATTTGCAACAGCTATGTACTTTATTTTCTAACATTTGCAGCCGATGTAGTCGAATATCCATATTTTTTCAAAATAATATTGTGAAAGTTTAATCTTGGTAACATATTTCTATAATTCTATTTTCTATTCTATGATACATGTGTGAAATTTTCTATGGAAATAATATAAGACAATAGAAAGAAATATTGGTAAGAAAAATATCTTTAAGGTAAACCTAACTTAACCTAAAAGTTACTACCTAAGTAATGGGATTGTACCACACGTAACAGGTGACCAAATGTATTTTCGTCGATAATACATGCCGCCAGTTTTCTTACAGTATATAGCAATGCTGCCTATAAAGGCTCCAATCCACGGCACTGCATCTAGAATATTTTTTTTCTGTTATAAAGACAAGTTTTAGTAAGTTTGCCTTATGCTACCTGAAATTCAGGTGATTATTACAGAACAGTGAGGCTTAATCTAAAATTATTGCTTAAAAAAGATTTCTAGGTAAGCAATTATCGTAATTTTGTAAGAGATCGTAAACCTTTTTCAGTTTTTTAGTGCCGAATATTTTTTTTAGTTTCATGAATTGTGATTTTGTTCAAAACAGGTTTTTATTTTATTTCAATGGAAACAGACGTGTCTACTGATGGTAAGAAATAACTATGTCTGTAGATATCTCAAATAACAACCTTTATTCTGTTTACTGCAATAATATTAGTCTACGGAAAATATATGGCGTGAAATAGATCACGTTAGAAACTAAGAGGTCAGAGAGAACGTAGGACTGAAAAAAAGTATTGGAGTAAAAATGAAAAAGGGATATCTCAGTTGGTTCGGGCATGTTCGGATAATGACGGAGGAAAGGTTAGCAAAACAGATATTCAATGCGAAAGTGGAGGGATGTAGATATCAAGGGAGACCCAGATTGACTTTTCATTATTAGATTAATCGTGTATTGTCTGAAGGTGGTGTCAAGAATCTTCGAAATCGGCGTGTGTGTATGAGAAGAGTTCTGAAAATGGAAGAAGCTAGGCAATTGTGTAATGACCGTTCCGTTTGGCGCTCGATGCTCTCTGTCACCGCGATAGGTACTTGGCATGAAGATTTTACAGTTGTACCTAATTTTAGTATCGAAGTCGCCACGCGATTTATTTGCTTGGTATTTGTAGGCAAATAATACTGAAAAATAAATTTTGTCAAACTTGGTGTAGACCAGTTTTCAAAGATATTTCACACGTGTAAATACATATGTATCACACGAACAATTCAAATTCCAAATAAAGTAAATAATTTTGTTATGGTTGTCAGTCAACAATATTAATACTTAGAAATACATGAATAAATACCAGACCCAAAAATAAATCTGTGCTTTAATAAGCACAGATGTATTTAATAGTCATCACTCAAATGGTTGTCCCTTTCGGGATTCGAACACAAGCCTCGTTGATTGGCGTTGGTCTTACATTGAAATTTGGCACATCTCTTGAAAGTAACCCTGTATAATGATATATAAATATAAAATATTTTCATTTATTTAAAAAAACGGTTTTAGAAAACACTGAACTTTTACTTAATTTTAAGGGTTTGTTGAGTTTACCTATACATTTTTGTAAACATACCTCCAATGGAAACTATTATAACTTTTCAGAGAAGAGAGCGTGTGTTTTTCATGAGTTTACGATTTATTTTTAAAGAGCTAAATTTGTTTAATCGTGTTTCGGTTGCCAAACTTGCCCTAAAGAATGTTGTGACCTATTAGTACACATAACAAATTATTGCTAATTATCCGTTCTCAAAGATCTAGTCTTAGATACTCGTGACGTCGGTTTGGCACATTTGGCATTGCATAGGTGGTGTGGTGGTTGGGTGTACATCATATACAAATATATAACCTCCTCCTTTCTAAAGTCGGTTAGACGGGAAAAGAATTTAAATATACAAGACTACCAACATGTATATAGTTGATAGTTATAGTTGCAAGTAAAACATTCGAACTGGTTTATGTTTTTACATCATAATCAGTGGAAATATGGGCGATGAAGGATTTGGTCGGAATTGCATACCTTGCGCCAATAATTGCAGCGTCGAAGATTACTTGCTGTCGCAGAAGTAATAAAGCAATCGATTAAGTAATGAGGTCGTCATCTAGGCCTATTGTCGCCATTGCCCGCCTTTGCCATCACCTACTCCTTATCTCTTTCAATCTCTGTCAAATATGGAATGAGTGAAGACATACCTATAAAACAGCAGCGGCAGAGGCGCAGTGGAGAGATGCCAGAGCGCGTGGGCATCCCAGGCGTGGTACCGCGGCGGGAAGTCCAGCAGTTCGAGCGTTAGCGCCACCCCTGTGAGCGCACAGAACGCCAGCAGCCGCCACACGTGCCTAGCCCCCGCCACGTACTGTCCGCACGCCCACCCCGACCAGATCACCGAACCCAACACACCTGACACATTGAGCATTTTCAAACCAGACGTAGTTTACAGTTACATAACTTGAAACCTAAAAGAGTTGTTTCTGTGCACTAAGGACATGATTAATAATTGGACCATATTACGGGAACAGGTAATGAGACTTCGTGAGATAATTCAGCGGAAATTAAATTGTTTTGTGTTTTTCTGAAATCGAAGTGAGTTTAGAGACCCTGATTAAGTTGAAATAACTTAGATGTGTCAAAGAAAACCAACTAACCCAATTTTAAAAAGGTTGTTACTATTATAAAGATAGTAGTTTGATTTACGATTTTAGTTTCGTTTCATGTTAAGAATATCGTAGGAGCAGATCTTTGACAGAAAAATCAAGCTGCTTTAACTCGAGCGTCGTGGACGGTGTAATACAAGTAATAAATAAAAAAAATCTCACCAAAGAATATGTTAACTTTCAAGTTATAATCGTAGTCGACTTGTCCCCGGTACAAATAGCGTACATGCTCCACATAATACAGTAACGTCAGTATCACTACAGCGGCCGTAAGTTTTCGTCGTCGGTGAAAAACTCTAAAGAAAAATAATTGAGGTAATATTTTGCACCATTTTCATATTATAAAAAAGCAAACAACTGGACGGATTTCTTATGTTAAGAAATACACGTCGCCTGCAGACATTAAAGGAAAAAAGTTTTCAAGGGGAGTCTCTTGCGTAAGAAGTTTCCCGGTTACCTTACCCTCCAAAACAAGAACACAATAACGTCGAGCATCGACGTTATGGCAGCAGGAACAATTGAGTCGGTGGAACCGAACCGGACAAGTTGTCCCCTGGCCATTGTCACGGCACGAGTGCCTCAAGACCGACAGCTATTTAGGAGATTTTTCGTAGGAAATCAGTTGGCCGATATTTTTCAATGAAGTACCTACAAGAATTGAGTAAAAAATTAATAGGTGAAATGAAATTTATATATTTGCGGAATATGTATGTTAAAAATTTGTTACAAAAATATTTAAGCATACCAACATATTCTACCACATTGTGGTTTGCAAATATATGTTTAAATTATTATAGAAATTAAATAAATATATATCTTAATATATGTAAATTACGTGTCATGTTGTCTGTCCGCGATGTCCGCTAAACTACTTAACCGATTTCAATCAAATTTACACACCATGTGCAGTTTGACCTAACTTGAAAGAAAGGATAGCTTACACCTCAATCTATCGCGAGAGAAGCCGCGGGTAACAGGTAGTATATTTATTTAAATTTAAATCACATCACTTATTTACATTTTTAATCCAAATTTTCTTTAAATTTTAAACAAGCTTCATAATTCATTAGAAAAAAATTGAGGAAGGATTAATTTTATACTGTCCTATCTATAACTGTACTTGTACACTACCATTTTAATGGAAGTGATTTCAAACTATTAGGAATTTTGTTATATATCTAATGGACTTTTGCAATATACATTGTTTGTATTTGTTTTTTATTAGGCACATGCAGTTTCTTACTAATTCTAAAGTACTTCGTAATACTTCAGTGATTGTTTAAGATTAAAAAATTTGATGATGTTTTTACCAATACACAATGCACAGCCAAGATTTAAATTAAGGTAAAGGCAAAATTTTGAGCGACTAAAAAAGTGGTTTGCATGAATGGCGAAAATAAGTGGAAACCGCAAAAAAGTCTATACTTTACATAACATTATCTTGCTAATGACTGCGGTGTGCGACAAGGTAGAGTTTTAAGACCATTACTTTTTTTAATTTACATAAATGATCTGCCTGATGCTATCAATCATGATTTCATCTTAGTTGCTGATGGTACAACACTTCTCATCAAGTGCAAAAACAGAAATAATCTAGTTGCAGAAGCAATAAAACTTTTAACAAAGTGACAGAAGTGGCATGAATTTCGATTAACGCCACATACACTTCTTTTGTACTCTAAGATTTATTAAAGAAAAATAGTCAAGCCTGCCACTTCTCTCATTTTTCGTGATACATATACAACCTACTCGTATTAATTTTATTACAAAGTGAATCAATATGCGATTTCCAAATGCAAAACTGGATTGATTTTGATTCCTAGAAAGTTAGTAAATTCTACGTTATCTATAATAGTAGATTTAAAATAACATCTACTTTTTAGTCTCTCTATGATATGTTTGAAATTCGATTAATTTTGTTTTTGTAAGATTTAATTAAGATTATTTTCATTTAACCATTCTGTCAATTTGTTAAAAGTTTTATTGCTTCTGCAACTAGATTATTTCTGTTTTTGCACTTGATGAGAAGTGTTGTACCTTCAGCAACTAAGATGAAATCATGATTGATAGCATCAGGCAGAGCATTCATGTCAATGTAATGTCGCACACCGCAGTCATTAGCAAGATAATATGAAGTATAGACTTTTTTGCGGTTTCCACTTATTTTCTTTATTTCTACACAATGTTTTTTTTTCTAAATGGCTTTTAAAACAATCTAATAATTTACCCATAATGAGATATCTCTCAAGTTTTGTTAACAACATTTTGTCATACAAAATCAAATGCTTTGTTCATATCTAAAAATACAAAAACTGGATACTTTTTACTATTAAGACATTCAGTTACATTTTGTACTAAGCCAAAGCATGCATATAATGTCCCACCTGCCTTTCCTAAATACATACTAATTATATTTCAATAAGTTAAAATGTAGTAAATATGTAGTTAGAAAGTTTTCTTATGGTATTAGAACGCAAATAAGCAGACGGATTTCCTGATGGTAAGAAATTCAAGCCACCTAGACACCGAAAGCGACAATGGATCGTTACCAACCTAAGGAGGATTGTTAGCTCTACCGGCTACCTTATCCTCCCAACCGGAACATGTCAACGGCAAACACTGACGTTATCGCGGTAAAAACAGGTACAGTGGTGGTACCAATCCAGGCGAGTCGCTACGAAACTCCGCCACCTCGTAGCCGGCCGGAATGCAGATAGCCTACTCTGCAAAGGAGCCTTGACTAACACGGGGGAAGTTCGGACCAACACAGGGGATTTCAAAATTTTTTTTTAAATATATTAGAAATAACTGGAATTAAAGTTATAGGTCTATAATTGTTCATATCACATGTATCACAATTCATCTACAAACACTTATAATGTACTTTGGGGCTATCCATAAACTACGTCACACGTTAATGAGGGGGAGGATATCATCTTAATGTGACGTTTTGTGACAAGGGGCAGGAGGGAACGAAAGCCTTGTAACGTCACATTATAAAATACTAGAACACGAAATTTATATGTGAACAAAAAACTTTAAACAGATAATTCTTAATCTATATTTAGTAATAATTTCGCACTCCCACTCTAAGATTATCTCTTCCGTAACAACATTTGATTTCTAGAGCCATGTTGTAATGCAAGCGAGACACTAAAATTTAAAAGCTTTGAATGGTAAGGGTTTAAATCAGCCCTATCCGACTTTTGGCTAATTTATGGCAAATACCTATTGAGGCCCGGAGCAGTGTGGATCGTGTAAAAAAACATGTTAATTTTAAGTCGGGCGCAGACATCCGATTTCCAGATTCGGTTTCCTAGCCAAGAATTCGGATTTGGACAAGTGTACTCTTACAGTTTTTTTGTGTTTGGTATTTAATATTTACAGGAACACAAATCGAGAAAGATTGATTGATAGTGCGACATAGTGACCATTTAACAATATTTGACTTTATGTTAATTTTATTAAAAATTATTTAATAAAAATAAGTAAAAAAATGAAAATAATTGTTTCCCTTTGATTATTTTTAGATACATGCATAAGTTTGAAAAATGTGTGACGTCACATTAGGGGGGATGGGGTTCTAAAAATGTGACAACCTGTGACTTTAATGGGAGGGTTCGAAAAGTTCTAAAATTCGCGTGACGTAATTTATGGATGGCCCCTTTCCACAATATCTTTTTATTTTATATTTTTATAGTTTAGCCAACCAGTTTCGCTATATAAAGCATCATCAGGGCTATATAACGAAAAAACTGATTATTATATTATATTACATTTAATGATTTTTTGACGTTTTTTGCCGGAAGTAATAAGGTTAAAGTATATAGTAGTAGTTAAAAATGTCTGATTACTATATCTTTGTGAAGTATCTTTCTTTAGATTAAAATAATAAGGTATGGTACCTATTTTTAAACTATTACAAGTTAATCTATTATTTATTCTATTAGACACTAGTTTTTCTAAGTACTCAGCGAATGTCACCTTTGGTTTACCTTATTTAAAACTTAAATTTTCTTTATAATTTCAATTAATGATTTTATGTTAGAAAATGTCTTTGTACTCCTGATAATCTATATCATACTTTAAATTATTGCACAAGCATCCAATATAAGTCTTGTGGATTTCTTGTCCATATTTTGCTATGCAATTATTTATATGAAGATTTGTGATGAATAAATAAACCGGCGGCCCCTACGTATAAAAAGACATGCCGAAAATGGCAATTTTTTTATTGCATTATATGCTTATATTTATTAATATGCGTGTACCAATTTAATATTTTTTCAATTACTCAATTATTTCACGAGATACCTAAAGCGTATAAGGTAACAAGTCCGACACGTTTCACGGAATGTGTAGTATACACGGACAAGTCGTACTTAACGCGAAATATCATGTTTGAAAATTGGCGCCATTCGTCTCATCTCAGAGTTGTCTTTTTATACGTAGAGTGTAATAAGGGTATTAGAAATATAATAAAAAAATAATTTTAAGTTAATTTGATTGAAAATTGAAATAATTTTATTTTAACCACTACTTAAAAATTAATCATATTTAGTTTTCCACGTACAAACGGTCACATCAGACTTAACTCTGGTGACGTCTTTCTAAAAAATAACGTAGAAACGGTTACCTATCAAGTTTTGCATGAAAATATATACGTAGTATTATTTCAATACTGTCAATAAAAGACGTAATAATTACATACTTAAATTTTAAAGTCATATTAGTGAAAAGTGTTACAGTATTTTTTTAAACTTTAATTGAACCTGTAAATCGCTCTCCTGTAAACCATTAATTTAGAAAACATGTCGCTTTATACGTAGGGACCATCGAAACATAAACCTCGATTTGCTATCATAATCTTAATAACTTTAAAATTTGAGGGAATATAATATTTAATAATGTTAGTAAACCGCATCTTGTCAAACTTACCTAAGTATAGCTGCCAAGAATAGGTTAATAATCATAGACAATGCACAGGCATAATCCATAAACTCCGTAAAAAAATTGTCTCGTGTGTGGAATATTACTGACCACATCCATGCATGCGCACACACCTACAAAATGTTAACATTTAATTAGTGGCTGGGAAGGTAAAGCAAACTTACTCATTAGGCTAGATAATTAATTCCTGATATTCCTGTAGATAAAACAGATTAGAATGTAATTTTATTTAGAAAAAATACACTTTGTTGTTTCTATTCATGTGCATATTTAGGAGTATAGTTGTACCTACTAATAAAACATAATAAATAAAGCATAATAACAACCTTTGAGAGGCAAGGCTTACAGTGATGCCTTTCTAGATCTAGCAGATATGACCTGTATATTTCAATAACATGTTAATATCTGTTGTGTATAAATTTAAAACCAGACTTCAAAAACATTTTTGAAAATTGTTTTTCCTCATTGGGGCGATAAAAGTAAGGTCGGACTGAGGAGCCGTCATACTGAAAGACATGCAATTTGAATAATATTATTTATTATTATTATTATTGTATAATTAACACAAGCTTAAAATGACAGAAGTACGATAATTTTAAAAATAGTGTTCGGTAAGTTAAAATCGATGAAATACGCACGATGTCTGTATTTGTCCAGTAAGCAATCTGAATACCTGGC
>NJDC01000721.1:301604-321379 GCA_002245475.1 Calephelis virginiensis | reverse complement strand
CGGCCGGGGGGGACGGGCTGCGGGACCCACTGCGCTCCTCGCTCGTGCCTGCAATGCCATACGACAGGATTATTGCAGTTTACTGTTTAAGATGACAAGAACTCAATCTCTCTAAATACATATATGTAAAATAAGTGTAAACATATGAAACCACAAAATAACAATCATCAGAGTTTCTCTGTCTTTTTGCTTGAGATCATTTGCGTAATAGCTACACTTAGATAATATTATGGCTCATATAACTGACACTATTTTTTGCTGGTCGGTTAAGTAGTTCCTGCGTGAAAGAGTCAAATGTAGTAAGTAGCTGTAGACAATAAACACTCATCAACAAATCAATATTAACTGTAGTAACAACTCGTTGTACTATCTCTAGGTTACGATAAATATGAAACGAAAGGGAATACCTTGAGAGAAACGATAGTTATGGCCGTAATAAATTAGAATTTCATCTGTAACGATGAACTCATTCAGTAGATACTCAGAACTATGTAATTTTAGGACATAACTAGCAGCGTTAACGGTAAAGAAAGGAATTAAAAAAAATATTTAGAAAGTATAGATTTAAATCCATTCTAAGTCGAATTTTTTTCTTTCTTAAAAATTTGAAGATACGATTAGCATAATTACAAGACGAACAGGTATATAAATTGGCAGAAATTTAAATGTTGAATGGCGCTAACACATCTTGATCAATCACTTCGTTTTGTTATTGGTTATTACGTACGAGTCATTTTCGTAATACGCTGCATTACAGCATTTGGGATATTACAAATTTTTAAGTTGATCTTGTAATTTATATTATAGTGCAAATAATTAAGCCAAGCTTGGCCTAGAATAGATTTTTGTATTGTTCTACGTAAACTAACATTATTAACGCAAGTTATGAATGTAGTAAGTCAATATATTATACTATATAAAGCTTTTTAAATATATATTAACACATATTATATAAAGAAACATACTTGAATCAAATTGGAATTGGGTAAGACCTGTAAAAGAACATGTTAAATCGTTATGTTTGGCCATGCGCTAGCATTAAAGGATCACTGTGGTGAAGGATTAATTAATATCATAATTTGGTCTTTAAAAATCGAAAACAATAAATTGTAGATAGTCATCTAAATTTATAAAAAAACCTTTTACAGTGATCAGGTTCTCGGTTAGTACTAGTGTCAATGTAATTGCCGTATTTTTAGTCTATATAAATAAATAATTTAAGAATAATCATAAAACGTATAGCTAAATGTAAAATTTGAGAGTTGAAAACTCAATAAACATAAAACCTGGAAAATTGCAAGATCAATGCAAAAATTAAATTATTTATAAAAATAATTGTTACTTTTTGTAGAACAAGAGAGAGAACCCAGACATTCGGCTCCCCTATTGGTAAGAGACAATCGTAGCCTACAGGCACCATCTGCAAGTCTACTGCATACTCTCCATTCCGAACCCAAAAGACTAAAGTGTTAAATACTGTCGTTATTGCGACAGGAATAGGTACGGTGTATGGCACTCTACCACGTGTGAAGTTTATTAGCTTTGGTACAAATTCCATTCAAGTCCACACTATAGCCTGTTTATTTTAACAAACGAATACTGAACATGTTTCTCGCACATTTCCGATATTGACAGAGTGAGATGGGTCATTGTCGGGGTGGGGCCAATTTGTTTGTTTTCGTTCTGCAATTGTAAAGGCCCGTTCATGTTAAATACTTTTAAATTTATTGTAGACAAAATTAAATTATTATTTTTTGATTTAAATTTGCATTCTTAGTATATTCTTTGTGGAATCAGTTATCGAGGGCGGTATTCCCAAACAATTGACTTAGGGACCTTCAAGAAAAGAGCGTACTCATTCCTTAAAGGTCGGCAACGCATCTGTGATACTCCTGGTGTTGGAGATGTCCGTGGACGGTGGTGATCACTTTCCATCAGGTGACCCACTTGCTCGTTTGCCTCCTCTTGTATTAAAAAAAAATTGATACGTAACAAAATTTTGTTCGTGTTTTTTTTATTTTCATAAATAAATAACAATAAAACAATATTGTAACAGTATATTCTTATATTTTGCTAGAAAGTATAAATCAAATAATTAATGTGCCGTGTGAATACGGTATGTCACAGAAAAATAATACAATTCTGAGACATGAATTCCTGTTAAACTTGCTATTGTCTTGGCAATTTAATGATGTGAGCTATTATAATTAGACTCTTGGAACGATTTAAGCAAATTGTATATCACTTGTTTTTCTGTAGATGGCATGGTTCGCTAGTACGCCTAACTACAGAACACATGTCCGCCACGAACCACGCACAAGCAATATTGACTGGACTGCAATATGGACTGGTTCACTCACTAAAACACGTGCGATGCGCAGGTAATCGATGACTCAACTGAATGTACACGTACTACAGCGTTTGTGTGGAACGGACTTTATGTTGATTACGTGGACCAATAGAAACGCAGTCAAAATGTTGGCACTTGTTTGTTAAAATAAACAGACTATAGTGTTACTCGGATATAGTAATTACGTTAAAAATTATTCTTTATGAACTCTACCATAACATGTTTAGTATGTATGTAATAATACGAGTATGTAAGTAGTATAAATGTAATGTTAAGCACAAATGCATTTTCCATGTAATATATATTATAGTATAGAAACAGAAATTTACCCCGCTGACGGGTGTGGCCGGGGGTGGGGCCGGGGGGCGGCGAGGGCCTCTGCTTCTTGGCGGCCGGGTCCTCGCGCGATTCCTCCACCTGCGCCGGGCACTCCAGGTGCACCAGGTGGAATACCTGCACACACCGCGCTACTGACAATGGCCACAAGGCAATATTCGCAAAATGACAGTTGTGAGCACGGACACCATAGTGGCAGTGATGGAAAAACCGTACCGAAGCCGGCGAAATATCACACAACTTTAGCCGTATTATGTGATTACAATTATTGCAATTGAAACTTTTACTTCCAGTTTGAAGTTGGCATTACATAGATTCAGTATTATTTAACGTGGAAAAGAGATGGAGGACTGATTTAAAGATAGCCCATCCCGCTGATGCTAAAGATCGACCAAATAAAGAAAGTACATACGTTTTATTTTCTACCTTTTATCTTTTGAGGTTGGAGGGATTTCGGGACAAAAAGCGCACTAGCCCTTTTATACGTTCCCGCCAAACGGAAATAAAATACGTATTGTACTGCCATAACAAACGCGTAAGTAAGGTGTTGTTATTTTATAGTTACACCACTTTTATTAATAATGCTTTCAATGCGAAGATAATGAATGGTTCCTCAGAAAATAAGTGTATCCCATAAGACGGTAGCAGTTAAAACAAACTGATAGTTTCCTATTCTTTTTTATATATTCTACGTCCACACTAATTACAAAGAGAAATTATAATGAAGGTAGGGGCGTCCAAACCGCCGTCAGCCGCTTACAAACACCAAAGTTGATAACCAACATCGGGATATTCTTACGAAACTCACCTCGTTCACGGAGTTGTTGGTGCCGACGATGCGGATAATAGAGACCGGCCTCTGGGGGAAATATATCACCTGCCACGACCTGCACAGACAACATTATACAATTATTTTCATGTGAGTTGTAGATGTCCTATACTTCCACTGTACAACAAGAATGTACCTTCATACCCATTTTTGACCATTCATAATAATTATTTATATATATAAATAGTTGATGTAGGTTTAAATAAACTTAAAGTAATACGATGCATGAAATCCAACCTGTCTTGGACTTGACTCTCCTACATGCTTCCTACACAGGGGTCTTAAAACTTTTCACTCTTAAACATTTCAAGCCCTTCAAATGGAACACGTACTCGCCAATGCCTCCACTTCTTAAATAGACCCCTAAACCGGCTAGTAACCAAGTAGTGGTCCGTGTTAAGAGTTGGGCTACCGAAGGCTCTCGTATCCATTAAACACTTCCGGAGGTGACTATCAACCAAAATCAAATTTATCATACTCATTTGATCATTCCTTCTCCATGTATACGTTTGTCCATATGCTGAAACATTATGTAAGACACAAGAAGATTTGTTTCCACACATAAATCTACAATATGCTTACCAGCATCATTCACTCTGCTATCACCATTGGCTCCAAGAACGCCCTCGTAACCGATCCGTCGCGTCCCCAACCAAACATTCAAGTCACCACACATAATCACTCTTTCATATCCTTCAACCATATCCTGAACATCCCTCACAGAATCCCAAAACTTTTCCAGGTCATGAGTCGACGACGAGTTTAACAGAGCATATGCTGCTACCACAAAAACTCGAGTGACTTCCAACTCAACACGAACCCAGAGCAGTCTCGGACCAACCAAACCATACTCTGTCAGGCCTGAGGCTTAGCTTGAAGATAAGATGATACCTACCCCAGCGCTGGCGTGATCACTCTACGGAACACCAGACCACAGGGCTAACCTTCTATCGGGGAGATCAAAAGTATCACTACCCTTTCGCGTAGTCTCCGTTACACACAGTTAAAATCCGGGCATCTCTCATCGAGTGCGGGGCGCCAGGAGATACGGCGTCGTTTCTTCTCCTGTCTGGCTAGGTTTGAAAATGGTGGTAGTTTACGGTAGACAGGGTTAAATTTAATTATAGTTTTTAAATGTTTTGGTAATAAATAATTAAGCTAGTTATAAATATAAATAATTGGCTTAAAAGTTAAAGCATATGTAATTAAATAATATTTTTTATACATGTTAAAATATTTGGACACCAAATAAGGTAGAATACTTAGAATACTTAAACATTTTTGTAACATCTCATTTACACACATATTCCGCAAATAAATAATTGTCTTTCTTTCTTTCTTCGTAAATTGAGAGGAGGATCACCGCACTCCACCTGGAGGGCATTAGTGGGTGTAGACTTCATAGTATTATGATTTTCATCCATATATATTGAATTTTGTCCAGTTTCGATAAAGGAGTTTTGTTGCATGGTTCGATTAAAAAACAACCATAGTCTAAAATGCTACGAATAATAGCATTGTAGACTAATTTCTGTGCGTACAGAGCGCCCCACCAAACCCCCAACAGGTATCGGAGTAAGTTGTTGCCTCTCTCACATTTATCAATAGAGTAGTTCAAATGATGTAAACCAAACATTTTTGAGTCCAATATCATGCCCAGAAATTTTGCTTTGGTTTAATAGACATCAACAAGTTGATTGTCTATTAGAATGCTAATTGAATAGATCTTTTTCTAGAAAAAACGAGAACTTTACTTTTAACGGGAGATGTATGTAATTCATGAGAGTTTAGCCAGTCCTGAAGATCAGACGGGCAGTAGAGGTAGTTCTTTGGTAGCAGACTATAATTGAACGTTCCATGTATAGATTGCATATGAAGTGAACCGATTTCGGGGGAATACTCAGATGGAGCATCTTCTGCCTGAGTAAGGGAAGTAGGACGTTGTGATATGCTGACGTAACAACTAAAAAAACACAGCTAGGGATTCATTTTTGGAAAATGATAGCCTAATATCTGGAGTCAATATAGAAAGATTATACATTGTGCTTAGTGCTTTCCGAAAACCGAACTGGCTATTAGGTAAAATGTATTTGCTTTGTATGAACCACTCTAGACGGTTTTTTACTAGGTGTTCAGTGATCTTTGATAGTGTCGAGGCGAGGGCTACATATAGTCTAGGGCAACAGGTCTGTAAGACTACGGCAGCAAAGAATCCTTTTGAGGTTTTAATATGGAGATAATTAAATAGAGTTTCCAGTCTTTTGGAATGATTCCTGATTCAAAGATTTTATTAATTATTTGGAGAAAATAATCTTTGGTGTAATCAGCATTCTTAAAAAAGGATAAAGAATACCGTCATAGCCTGGGGAGGAGTCCTTTAGGTGGTTCAGCACTATATTCATTTCTGAAGATGTAAAGGAAGAATCTAAAATGGGAGTGGAACTAAGACTATTATATGTTAAGGGAAGGTCAAGAAAAAAGGGAATTAAAGGGGGAGCTATGTTATTGGTAAACTGTTCCATACACTTGGATATGTCATTAGAAGTAGTAGTAGCAGAATTAGAAAATGTGCCTCTAAATTTTCTGATGTTCTGCCAAATTGTTGTGGTAGGAGTTTGTGGGGACAGACTTTCACAAAATTTTACCCACCCTTGCTTCTTGTTTTTAGAGCACATACGCTTAAACTTTGATGTGATTGTAAGATAAAAAGTTTTCTAATGTCATAGAAGAGCAATACAGACGTCCAGCTTGTTTTCGTTGCCGGACTAGGGCAGTGCATTCAGATTCCCATCAGAGAGGAGAACATGTTCTACCATTATTAATGTTTTTAACTGGGATATGAGCATCAGCTGCGGTAATCAGAGCAGAGGTAAACTGCTGATAGGTTATATCGATGTTGTTATTTTGAATAGGAGTGAGGAGGGATACATACTGGTCTGAAGCTCTTGAAAAATAATACCAATCAGCACCAGCCAACATTACTTAAGGAGAGGAGGAAGTTGTGGTTGAGTAATATTAGATTTGGGTGTAGATATGATGATAGGGAGATGGTCACTACC
Source organism: Calephelis virginiensis (assembly GCA_002245475.1). Classification (NCBI taxonomy): domain Eukaryota; kingdom Metazoa; phylum Arthropoda; class Insecta; order Lepidoptera; family Riodinidae; genus Calephelis; species Calephelis virginiensis. Next base: position 314,805 of record NJDC01000721.1, on the reverse strand, counting down.
ATAAGAATTTTGGAGTGTTCGCCATGAAAAAAGTGACGCCATATTAGGAGAGCAAAGGGACAGGTCAATTGCGCTGGGGCACTGAGTTGGAGATGTTCTGCGGGTAGGGGATCCATCATTTAGAACACAAATATTTAAGGAATACATAAATAATAATTTACAAAGAAACTATTGTAATACCATCCACCTTTGCACCTATAGCATTAAAGTTGCTTGAAGGAGCGGGTAAGGGTAGGTGAGAGTAAGTGTGAGAAGATTTAATAAGGAGGGCCGAGCCTCCATATCCATCACTTTTGTCATCGCGGAGAGCAACATATCCGGGAATGGAAAACGAGATCCCGGAACAAGCCACGCAATGACAAAAGCGATAGGTTTGTGTGAATTAAGGAAGTTAATAATGTGCGGGATAACTAAAAACGTGTAAATTGTGTTGATTATTTCACAGTGTATAATATCTAAACAGTAACTTCCTTTGTCATTAAAAATAACATTCTGGCTCACTGTACGACTTATAAAGTTAAAAAATTAAGTTTTAAGGCCGCGGCTCTCCATACGGTTCAACACCGTTGGATGCGTCCTTTAGCGACCGTGGCTCTCTGTATGGTCGAGTAGTCAGACAGCTAGTACCTTATGGAAAATTTGTGTTCTAACTTGTGATTTGTCAATTTAATGTATACAGATTGGCTAACCAATCAAATTATAGTATCAGGAGCTCAGAAATTGTATAAAAAGACGCATTTTTGTAACTAAATTACATTCGAAAAGCAAGCTATGAAAATTGTACTCCTCTGCTCTGAAATAAAGAAGCTTCAAGTAAATGCTGTTTCTCTTCACCAATCCAGCTATAGTACACATCTTATGGTCCTTCTGATCCGGATCCGTGAAGAAAATATTGAAAAAAGAAGCTCGTCACTATGCCGGTGACACGTTCCGAGGGAAAAGGCCGCAAATTAACGTCGCAACAGGAAGCCGAGTCAACTGAGGGGACAACGAGCACCTCAGGGACTGGCACAACCGCTACCACGTCGGGTAGCGCAATTACCGCCACAGAAACCACCGTCACGGAGTCAACAGAAAATACAGCAGTCTACGTGGCACCAGCGCCGCTGCCGAGCGCTACAGACATAGTTTCTGTGGCTACCACGACTGGCACCAACGCGCCGTCTGTCACGCTGTCTGCCGCACCGACGCTGCCTGTCGACGCAGCGTCAGCAATGAAGCCACCGGCCAGTAGAGGAGTACAGCTTGCCAACAGAAAAGCGTATCAAGAAACGGAAACGTCTACAGTAAAAAAGAATGTCACCAGTCTGCCAGAGCCGAGCAGACCACAGGTGCCCCGTTCGCCAAGCAAGAAGGGCAGGGGGGTATCTAACTATAGCAAGTCAAAGGCATGCAATATAGCAAAAACAAAGAAAGAATTACTCCACCTACGAGTAGAACTTGCCGCAGCGCGCTTAGTTGCATTGAAAGCGGGAGAAACAGATAATGAAGAAGATGAAGATGAAATCTCTCTTGCGTCTAAAACCGATATAAACGAACGCGTCAACAACTGGTTGAAGAAACAAGCCACACGTCCTATAATAACCATCTCTAACGAAACACACCGACCGCCGGAACAACAAGCTGTTACCAACGTACAACAGCAACAACAACAACAACAACAACAACATAACTATCAGTCAACACCGGCGGGAGGATAACAAGACTTCAAAGAAAAAGCTGAAGCAATTACAAGCGCGGTCAAAGCCGCAGAACGTCCTAAATATATCGAATTACAGATCTTCAGCGGTTGTCATCAGGAATGGCTGCCATTTTGTGCCACTTACTTTGAAACAGAAAGCATGTTCTCAGCCATAGAAAACACCAACAGACTTCGAAGAAACCTGAAGGGGAAAGCCAGAGAAGCAGTTGAAGGCCTACTTATTACCAGTGCGTTGCCAACAGAAATTATGAAGACGCTGAAATCAAGATTTGGCAGACCAGAATCGATTGCTATGCCGGAAATGGAGTCTCTTCGCGCACTACCGCGCCTTACAGAGTCACCACGAGACATATGTATCTTCGCAACAAAGGTCACCAATATCGTAGCAACTTTAAAAACCCTCGGCTGCATCAACTACATGTAAAACCCCGAAGTTTCAAAAACAGTGGTGGACAAGCTGACGCCTACTCTGCGATACAGATTTTATGACTTCGCAGCGACACAACAAAAAGAAGACGCAGATTTATTAAAGTTAGAAAGATTTCTTAGAAGAGAAGCCGAGCTGTGCGGACCCTACGCACTACCCGAGCCGGTGACGTCGTACGCCGCACCCGCAATACAGAAAAGTCTACCGAGAGTCCACAATGTCACAGAAAAGACGTTAGCCTAAGGTTGTCCTGTATGTGATCAACAGGGACACACGACAGCTGAGCGGTGGCTCCATACCTGGGCAAGTTAATGCATATAATTATACCGCCAGTGGTCAGTTAGTATTAACCCATTTTATACATATACATTTGAACCTATACATTATACAATTAAATGTTCCTGCATTTTTAGGGAAGCAGGCTATGAAATTTGACTATATAAATTTAGTTGTTGTCTGTAATTATTTAAAAACAAAATTTATGAGTTCGAAAAATGTGTGGGCAATAAATCTATTTACTATTTGCTAATGAGGATTGGGGTAAAATTGATAATAGCAATTTTAATCGGTAGGTAATTAATAATTCTTATCTATTTACCTGCACTTAACTATCGATCATCACTAATAGATCACGTATCGACATCGATACAATACTTCTTTCTGAACAGCCATAACAATGTCGGAACGGCTGCCATATTTTGTGTTGATGGCATGTTTTTTTCGTAGCTATTTCATGTCCATATAGACAAATCTTTTGACGGTTGGCATTTGTGACAGTAATGAAAATGACATTAGTAGGAAAAGGCGTTGCTTTTCCATTCCCCATTAATTTATTCAATAGAGTGGTAAGTTGTTAGTTGATAATTTGCCTTCTTTGGTTCATTGGAACATTTATTAGCCGCGTAGCTAAGAGCGGCAAGTAATAAATCGCCACTTTACTAGAGGATGGTGACAGAGCCCTTTATCGTGATATCGTGTATATGTGTTCGTTGGCGTAATATCTACACCGATAACACAGACATATAATTTGCTAAGTTTGGGGTTAGATCGAATAATAATAAAAACAGATTACCGGCACGCGTCCCTCGTGCGGTCGGCGACCATGTCCCAGTGCCAGAAGTCGAGCGAGACCTCGACGTAGTAGGAGTAGTGGCGGTAATCGCAGTCCCACAGCAGCAGGCGGAGCGAGCTCAGCACGTAGGGCTGCGCGAGCTGCACCACGATGGCGCCCGAGCCCAGCTGGTGGCAGGTGTAGCCCTGCTCCCAGTCGTAGTGCTCAGTGTCACCGTTCAGCAGGGCGTTGCGGGACCGGCTGGACCGACAGAACTACTGACTACTGCATCACTACTACTCACAAACATATATTGCAGCGCCGTAAGCTGGCGAAGGTCGCGAGTACCATTAATTTTCATCGTTAAAAAATTGTGTAGGTATTTTAAGCACGGGGAAAAGTACTAAAATTCAAAATACACACGAACATATCTTCACGCCAAGTCCCTTACAAGGTAAGCAGTGCAGTGCAGTATAGAATGCCAAATTTCACGATTCTGGTTCACCTGCCTGGTTTCCTTTACATTTACAAAGAATGGAATTCAAAATCTATTCAAATATTGTAAAGCTAAAGAGTTTCTTTGTATTATTGAACACGCTTACCTCAGGAATTTTTAGTCCTGCATATCATTTTTTCAATAGTATTAAATCTGTGTCTATAAATATTGCATTAAAAATAATTATGAATACGTGTTGAGGTTTAATGCCCAACCTTTAAATGTTACGTCCCTCGATGGATTTATTGTTACTAAAATATAATAATTAAATTACATCTTATATTATTATGCACACATAAATAATATTCTACCTATACTGACACACAATTATGCAGGTCAATGTACAACGTAGCTCGTAATACAATTGAGGATTTGAGAAAGCTGTTTGAATGACGCTGAAAGAATTAATGAAATCTATCTGAAAAAACCGTTGCGAAATTCTCACACAATAATAAACATAAAAATATATCGGGTGTATTACTTATTTACGTGTAATGTTACCCGAGTAACCCAATCCCCTGTACGCATGTATCGGTTGTGTTACCCAATCTCCTGTACGCATGTATCGGTCATGTTACCGATGCCCTGTACGCATGTATCGGTCGTGTTACCGATGCCCTGTACGCATGTATCGGTTGTGTTACCCAATCCCCTGTACGCATGTATCGGTCGTGTTACCGATGCCTTGTACGCATGTATCGGTCGTGTTACCGATGCCCTGTACGCATGTATCGGTCGTGTTACCGATGCCCTGTACGCATGTATCGGTCGTGTTACCCAATCCCCTGTACGCATGTATCGGTCGTGTTACCGATGCCTTGTACGCATGTATCGGTCGTGTTACCGATGCCCTGTACGCATGTATCGGTCGTATAACCCAATCCCCTGTCCGCATATGTCAGTCGTGCAGTCGTACTACCTGATCCCCTGTATGACGACGGCCGAGAGGTCGACGGTGGCGACGTTGTGCAGTGGCTTGACCAGGCCGTCCACCAGCGGCGGCACTCGCGCCGTGAACATCGCCTCCAGCGACACCGCGTGGAACACCTGCGACGATCAAAATCACACTTTTCAATTTCGTACCCAATCATTAGGATTAGAGCAAGTCAAAATTAGTCATAATAATTAAATATGCCCGTCGTCCTGAACAAAATGGATTTCATTGCTTACTAAAGGTTAAATACTCCAATTACAAATGAGAAACATATATTTCCCAACCTTTTTCTGATACATAATATAATATCAGATCTTACATATGAAATTGGCTTTTTGTCGTACTGGCCACTTCAATCGTAAATTTCTTCTTTCTTCGTGTGTTTTTTTTCCTATGGTTTTGCTATATGCCTAAGGTAATAAAAAATAAGTAAAAAGCGTGGGGTGAAATTTAATGCCATTCACAACTGTCCTCTCACAGACAGTTGCCAATAGAATGATTGTAATATTTAAAAAATATCAAGCACCCCACGCTTTATACTTTGAATTGAATTATTCTGTTAATGAGTTAAGTTTAATTACAATTTTATTTTGAGGCGATTCATTGAGTGATTATTCGATCCCCTACTACTGTAACATAATCTTTTTGTCATTGGAAATTATTTTCGAATTTTCAGTTCGATTAGCAACAAGAGTGTTTTTTTAGTTTCTTTAAACGAAATGTTTTTGAATTTTGAATTTATTTCGAAATTCGGAATAACTTATTAAAATGATAAAAAATTCAACTCCGATGGGGCAGTCTAAGCTGTGTTCAAAGATTGCATTGTTTTTTTTTGTAAAGAAATGAATACACTATCTATAAGATGACACGTTACAGAGTTATTTACAATAAACGATCAACGGTGAGTACTTCAATTACCTTGTAGAAACGATGTACTTATTGAATTGAACGCCTCTAAACACAACATAGTTGGCCGTGGCTAGTTACCACTCTAACTACAAAGACCTACCGTCAAGCGATTTAGTGTTTAGTTAGGAGGTCGTTTAGAAACAGTAAGGGGGCGTAATCACCATCCCCTTCCAAGTTAACCCGCCTCCATCTAAGACTACATCATCACCAACCATCAGATGAGATAGTGGTCAAAGGTAAATAAAGGTAATATATTATTTACGTATTTTTATTGTACAAATGAAAAATAAATGTATACAATCAATGTTCATAACGTCGCGGTCGTAATTCAAAAAGGTTAACCAATTTTATTTATTGAAATTTTTTCTAAAATGGCAAAAAAATATAATGAACTAAGACTATCATGGTTGCAAAAATACAACTTTGAATGTAATTTTGTTGATTTGGGCCAAATCCTCGTCATCGTTTTGTTTTGGAAATAGCTCTGTAACGTGACGCTTTCGGATATTATGTTGATCTTAATACTTTTCTATTTGTACAAGCGTCCTCTATCCATATTTGTAGGAATTATCATGCGCCGCAATTTTGAAAAAAAAAACACAAAATGGCGACTAGACACTAAGCCAGGCTTCATACAAAAAAATTCAAGCCCCTTATATTATATTAAAATATATCCGTCTTTTTGTACATCCCATACAAAACGAAAATTTCATATGTAAGGACCTAATATCTGTAGAGTTGAGCAGATCATTAGCTTCATCGGTCACGTCAATCGTCAGTTATGTTAAACGGTTAGATTATATCCACTAGTTAGTACCGCCTGAAATTCTACAGGAATATAAAAAATACCTTGTTAACAGTATTGCTGGTGCCAACAATCTTGATATACTGCACGACCCTAGGTTCGAAGTACAGGTTCTGCCAGGAGCGACACACGTACTTGCTGTGGTCGATCACCCGCACCCAGTCCTTCTGGTCCACGGACACCTCGATGTAGTATGCGTACGATCTGGTTGACAACGTTGTATTATTTGATATTTGTTCAAAATAGTTCTATCATTACCATACGTACTGTGGTAGATGGTAGAGTTTATCAGCGACTCGCCCAGATTGGTACCACCGCCTTACGTATTCCTGCCGTCATAACGTCATGACGTGTTCCGGTTCGGAGGGTAAGGTAGCCGGTCAACTTACTTTTGCTCGAGGCTTAACATCCTGGCCTCAGGATGGCAATGCACCATTATCACCTTTGGTGTCTCGGGGCGGCGTGAATTTCTTACCATCAGAAAATCCGTCTGCTTGTTTGCCTTCCAATATCATAAAAAAATTTCTAATCAAAAGTCAAGTCGATGATGATGATGGCGGCGAGCCTGTAGGTGAGGTATTTGTGTAGTGTGTAGTGAGAGGGGCCACACCTGTTGCCACGGACACACAGTACGAGGCTCAGGTGGGTGACGGTAGTGGATGTCGTATGAAGTTGTATAGTCTGATGAAAGCGTGCCGCACCTGTTGCCGTGTCATACAGTATCAGGCGCAGGTGGTTGAGGGCGATGACGGTGACAAGCTTGGATACAACTACCGCAGTTGCAAAGCGCGATGAGAGTGGGCAGCACTTGTTAATTCAATCACAGAGTTGCATGTTAAGATGGAATTTTGGCGCCATCGAGAGAAAAGATGGTCGAAGTTTTTTCATAAGTATTGGATTTCGTGTTGATATTGAGTGAAATTAGTCAATTTTGGTGGCATTTGGTACAATTTTGTTCAGTGAAAGTGCAGAAATGAAATAATCATGAAGAAATTAGCGTATCGTGCATTTCCTAGTTGCCGCCAAATCTCCTAATATGAGCTTGTGTATTGAGGCCGCCGCTTTACCCAAGAGCCTGACATGACTTACTAACGACTTATGACTGATGACTAATTATAATTGATTAAAATTTACATAAAATTTGATGCAAATTTCTACTTGACGAATGGCAAAATACTTATGTGAAGGCCAAAACTTAAAGAAAGAAAGAAAAAGTTAAGATGGCTTAGGGTTTTGTCATTTCCGAGTTTGGGTGAGACGGTCGATTGCCACACTAGCAGTCCTGGTCCCACAGAATCAGATGGGAATGATTGAGTGGTGACGGTTACAGGTTCAGATGAGGAGGCTATGTAGTTGGGTGGTGCGGTACAAATGTGTCCCACCTGTTGTCCCGGTCCCACAGCAGCAGCCGCAGGTGGTTGAGGATGGTGGTGGTGGCGAGGCGGACCACGATGCCGGGGTTGTCGGGGGCGTCGGAGATGGTGTGTCGCGTGTACCCCCGCTCCATGTCGTACGTGTCACAGTCCCCGTCCAGCAGCGCCGCCCGCATGTCGCCGGTTATCACTCGGGCGCCGCGCTTCGTCGTCGCTACGTTTTCTTCCGGCACTGAAAACAGAGATCAATTATTTTATAATTTAACCAAGATATTATACACCACAGTCAGAAAATATCGAGCATTAAATAGTGTAACGTGGCTTACACAGCAGGCCCCGGTGCGGCAGGTCGCTGGTCTTAGCCTGGGTCTTGTCCTGGATGGCGTCCAGCAGCAGGTCGGGGGTCACCAGCGCGAACGGCCTCACTACCGTCAACAACTCTTCCAGGCTCATCAATGTTAGGCGAACACCTTTCAAGATCTTTTCCTGCAAATCGATTTATCACGAGTTTCATATCGACGTTTTAAATGAGAAATCGTGTTAATATGTATATTGGAAATTAAAGCAGCATATTTTTTAACACTTTTGCTTATAATGTAGAACATTGTTCTGAGTCTACTTTAGCCTCGAAATCCTCGTAATATAGCAAAGGAACAAATAATATTATTTTACATACTTTTTAATTAGTTATATTTTTAATTCTATTATCCTATTAATATTATAAATGCTAAATTTTGTATGTTTCTTTGTTTGTTTGTTACTCCTCTACGCAAAAACGGAGGAACAGATTTTCATAAATTTGGTACATGCATAAAAGGTAGCTAGGATTAACACATAGGATAGTTGTTACTCCGAAACAATGTTCCTGTCCACAAGGGCAACGCCGCGGACATCAGCTATTGTAACGTAATCCTAAAAATAAAAAAAATCTACAATGCGCGGAAAATATCCTAGTCTGTGCTTCTGTGGTATAGCGGTCCAACGTCGGACGTGACTTCTTGAGGTCCTGGGATCAATCCCCAGGTCCGACAAAAAAAAATTAGGAAATGACAACATGATAACAAAAATAACGTTGCTCGGGATTGGATACGTGCCCGGTTGGCGATAGGCTTGCCACCTATCACATTGTGGGACTTAGCGTCTTCGGCTAGTCGTGGGTGCCCTGGTTTTGCATTTGCCTACCCCTTAAGGGATATTGGCGTGAAGATACTTTTTAAATATCCTAAAAACTCATACGAAATATAGCCCAGAACCATCTTGATGATGTCAGCTATCAAACAAAAAAGAAGCATTAAAATCGGTCCATCCGACCGACAGACATTTCAAAGCCCCTTTTTTTCTGCGGGGTGTTAAAATAGTAAAATTATGAAGATAGTAGGTAAATTTCGATTTGTGAGGTACACATAAAAATGAGCACTATCAACAGACATAAAAACTGTAGGTGTGTTTTTAAGAAAATAAAATAATAAATGTATTTTATTTAATAAACTCACCGCTTGGACCACACCACTCTCGGACTTTACCCACTGTTGATTAGCATTGAACCAATTGCAAACAGCTTTAAAAATGTCCACTTCGGGTGCGAAAAACGAATCTCGCTCCAGTAGACCTTGAAGTGCTTCCTATAACAAAGTGTACAACTTTTTTCGTTTTTTCAAGATTAATATAAATATATAAAATCCCCTCAGGAGAATACTAAGGGTCCACTGAGCAGAATACACCATTTGCCTCTATGCCAGGCAGCTCGTAAAAGGCGAGCACTGTTTAAGGATATGGCTAATTACCAACAAGAGCGCTGGTGGTGTTGTGAAGCAACTTGCCCACCACCTAACCTATTCCTGTTGACTTGAACAATAGGCTGTTTATCCTGGCCATGGAACAGTGTAGGACCTTTTGTATCTATAGCCCATACTAGTCTCTTACTAACAGTTCCATAACATTACTGTTCACTGACCTCACACTTGAGTGTTTATTTAGTTTATAAATTATATATTTTATATTACATTCTTATTTTTTTTTATCTAATATGTTTCCTCTATGCTTAGATTATTGTCAGGTGAATTAAGTTTTCGGCTAAACGGTTGGGCTCTATCACAAATCTATGCTTCAAGCTGAAACATAAGCGAATTTAATAAATGTTTTTGGAATGTTTTTTAAAAACTGTATATGGGGAAATATATATATATATATAATATTATTATACTTTGACAATCTGAATTTTTAATAATACATTTTTAATAAAGCCTCTTCTTACCTCACCTTTTGCGAGTTTTTGTTTTTTGTAAAAATTTGCTTTTATTGTGTAAATAAATTTAATCAAATTAATACTACAAAGTTTTTAATTATTATTGTCATCACTCGCTTAGTTTTATTGCTACAGATTTACGTAAAAGAAGAAAATAAAAGGTTTTAAAACACTTTGAAAAAAATATACAAATTTTCCCAAAAAATGTATCTCTTTTTCTTAAAATGGATGCATTTTTTCACACATTTCAATTTAAATTTTTTGCATTCAATTAATAAAAACTGCCAACCACTGGTGTCGTCCCTTCTATATTTCCCCCACTAAACTTTGTGCCCCCTTTGAGCTTTATTACGAACGAGTAACTCACAACAGACAACTGCAGGAAAGTATCGTGTTGGAGTACTTCTGCTGCATTTCTGTCCAGAAAGTTGTAGCAGTAGTCCATTAGGGCATCCAAACCATACAGTCTGAAAATATAACACAATTCGAGCTTAACCAAATTAAAATACCAATACAATATGTTATACTTTTTTAATACGATATATTTGCTTCGCTCTTAGTCCCTTGCGGGGAGTCAGAGTGTCGAGTGCGAACACTCATGATCCTCGCAGACCCTATGGTCGCCTAGCTTCCTTCACATTAATTACTCTTTCACTTGACACCATCCTTGGACAAAACCCAAAGGATTAGCTCGTCGAATGTCAATCTTCAACCTAGTCTATCAATACTGTTTTCATGTAAATGCTAGTTTTCGTATTTTTTTGACTAAGAGGTGTGACAAGTTTTTGGCATATGATAGTTCTATTAACAGATCATTAGTTTAATGAGCCATTGAGAAATTATCCAAATTTTAAATTAATTGAGTACAATATAGTCAGATAGTGGTGGTTCCAGCTAGCACCACCGCCTTCTCCTGCCACGATAACACCAGTGGTTATCGTTCCAGTTTTGGTAGTTAAAACTTTGGTAAAGCGGTGACCTGCACCACGTAGAATAATTATTATAAATCGACCTGGCGGCGTCGAGCACGGCGCAAACGTTGCGCAGCGCCAACACTTGGCGCAGGTAGTCCGAGATGGCGGTCTCCAGCTCCGGAAAGTTGAACTGGTGCGCCAGCCCTAGCATGTCCAGCACCGTGTCTTCGCGGAGCATGGACAGCCCCATGTGTCCTGTTTACACGAGGGCCACAAATGGTTACTGTGTGTGGCTGTTTCTGCTCAAATTTGGAACACGAATATGTGATCCTCGTCGTCCGCGAATACATTTACTCGGTCGGACCGGTATTTTCGCCTTACATTTCCCTGCTTCAATAACGTCCATACTATGTTAACTATTTACGTGTTATGGTTAAGTAGCCGGCCTAAAAAACCCCTTCCTCAGATTGGCTTGATGTGTATTTCTTACTTTCAAGAAATCCATCTTCTCGCTTGATTTCCTGTAGTATAAAATAAAAAAATAAGCATGCCAGAAATTTTCTGCAATCAATTGTCACACATCACTTCACTAAAACCAAACGTTTATGTGTGTATCGATTTTGATGCAACACATGCTTCTATAAAATTTGTAACTTTCCAAAGATGAAAACAAATTTTAATTTAATTTTGTTCAGCTAGTTTCAGTGTGTTTTGTTTAAATATTATTTACTCATCAAAAATACTATGGAAGTATTTTTACGGCCAAATTGAGTTTTGTTATATTTGCCATGCTTCATAGTGTAGGTCAGGTCAGGTTTGATCAACACTCAAATTCCATCCTGTCCTTATTTTATTACTTAAATTGTTAAATAGTTATCGCCTCTGTGGTCTAGCGGTTCAGGTGTTGGATTTGACTGCCTGAGGTCCCGGGTTCGATTCCCGGGTCGGGCAACAAAAAAGACAATTTAACTTTTTCAATTTTCTAATAAAAAACCATATTGCTCGGGATTGGATATATGCCCGGTTGGCGATAGGCTTGCCACCTATCACCTTGTGGGACTTAGTGTCTTCGGCTAGTCGTGGGTGCCCTGGTTGTGCCTCTGCCTACCGATTCAGGGATATGGGCGTGAATATACCTTTTTTGAATAGTTACCTTACAATCAGAACATGGCAATGTCAAACCCTGAAGTAATAGCGACAGAAAAAGGTGACACTCATAGTAAAAGGCGATAGTATCGATTCTGTCAAGTCTTACGGCAAAAAAGTTTGTTAACATTAAGTTTTAAGACGTGAAATAGGCTAAAAGTAGCACAGACAAAACATGTAGCTTCACATACCTGAGTACACATAGCGGAGAAGCGCTTTAAATGCTTGAAGAGGAGCCTGCAACTCCACTTCCGCCTAAAGAATAATAAATCATTGATTAATTATATCACACTTTAAATAAAGCTGCCAAGTGCGAGTCGGACTCGCTCAAGATTTCCGTAGCAGCAACAATCATGATTTAAAAGTTTATTATATACACTTTACAGTGGTTGCGGTTTACATCTTTTCTGCAGAAGCAGTCTTCGTGCAGAATTTCATTATTAAAGACATTAAATTATAAGGCATATGCTAAATGCTTACGCGTTTCTAAACTACACAGCGCCAACTTATGACAGTGAAGCACAAATACTTTAAGTATTGGTGTCACAGTCCCTATTAAAAAAAAACCAGTCACTAGATCTCTTTCAAACCAATCGATTGAAATCTACACGGTGCTGTATGCATCATATTATACAGGGTTACAGGGTAAGTCGACCAAGATCCGTTAAGGGCGTATGCTGTATAACTTCCATAATTTCTGACTGTTTTGACTAAGAAATACCCTATCCTGTTTTCGACATATTAGATTTCTTTTTCATAATATATGCCGGTTTTTTGGTTATTAGTCATTAGATTAGATTTCGAAATATGTCAGCCTTACAATAATGATAATTATTATTATTGCATTTTTACAAGGTAAATAAAATTCTTTATGACCTAAAAAGGCCAAAAGTGATCGTAAGTAGGTAACTACCTAAATAGGTTGTTGACGACGGTCTGAAGTGAAAAAAGTTAGTAAAAAATTAGGAAGTTTATTTTTCTTTGAAGGATATCTAAAAAAAATTACGGCACTTGTATTGGTATATACTATTTTATTGCCTTTTCAGAGAAGATTGTTGACTGTGAACCACAGAACAATATTACTCACAGAGAAGAACTGTATCTACATATACTATAAACGCAACCATAGCCTTACACAGCTACGAGACAGTGGCGCCCCGTAGGTATATCAAACGAAAACTACTAGGGACGGGTTTTTT
>NJDC01000721.1:284424-301543 GCA_002245475.1 Calephelis virginiensis | reverse complement strand
TATCGCGTACAATTCTTAGTTAAAGTTACTAGTTTTAAAATACCGATATTTCGGCTCAGTTGCCTAAGTGTGTAGTTTTTTCAACCAACCTCTAGAGACGCTGACAATAACCTATCTAAGTAAAACTTTTCAAAAACTCACATTCGTGCTATTGCTGTAAGGACCGAGTCGGTATTTTTTTTTAAATATATAAGAGGAGGCAACTAGCAAGTGGATGGCGATGATAAGTGATCTCCGCCGCCAACAGATTAATAATCTGTCCGTTACTTTGATCCATTGAAAAACAAAAATTTTAAATTGAAGAAATTTAGCATCATTCTCACCTCTGACCTGGCAAACTCCATGCATGTATTACTAAACTTCATGGATATACTAGTGCTGTAAAGAAAATTTTTAGACTATGTTTTTGGGAACAAAGCAGAAGTACCAATTTCTCGTTTTTTTCTTTAGTATCATAGGAAGGTAAGAATCTGATTTAGTTTATACAAAATAACCATCCTGAGGCTGTTTTCAGGATGGTAATTGAATGCAATGTCCAACAAATACCTGATTGGCTTCCCTCATCCCTCCATAAAGCAGAGCTCTAAAGTAGTCACTGCTGGCAGCAAGGATCACTTTATGCGCTGGAATTCTTTGGCCTTCCACAATCAAAGTGACATCTGAATACTCTGAAGAGAGACATAATGAGCCTATGTGCTCTGAGAGATGACCTGAAAATGAAACTATTATTAAACATTTTGCTGTTCAATCCAGCACTGTTTGACTGTGAGTAGTCTTTGTGCATGTGTTTAGCTTCTGGTGGAAGTCATTTTAAAATTAAAAGTTGTGAGATACAAAAATTATTTTCATCATATACAGGGGGTTAAGTATATAAAACAATAAATGACATTAGAATCTACATAAAAATAATATAAAAAAATGATAAGTACATGAAATAATAAATGAAGATTAGTTCACTATGTTTCTAAATTGCAACTTCTCCCAGCACTTCTCCGAGATGGTCTAGATCCTCTGTGTAGATTAAACTGCCAGGCAGCTTCTAAGACGCAAGCATAGGTGGTTAAGTGCTGTGTCGCCTTGTCTATTCCTGCTGCCAAAGTGACATTGTCGTGTTCTGGTCCGGAGGGTAGGGTTGCCCGTGGCCGATCGACGTGCACAGTAGGCCTAACATCCCAATAAAAAAATATTTCTTCATTTTATATTAGTAAGTGGGTTACATAAATAACTTGGACAGATGATTTGTAGAAACCTGTACTCATACATATAGTAACAATATTCAATTAAATTCAAAATAAAGTTTTAACATCAGTTTTTTTATACTTACTGATGTGTTCAATATCCCCAACCCTTGAACTAGAGGGGTTGTTCACAGGCATATATTGATGCTGACTGCTCATTGTGATTGTCTTTCATTGAATGCTCTAGTACTCTTAGTACCTGTAACAAATAATTTAATTAATTAAAAATATCCAAATATAATAGGTTTAAAAATGTGGGCAATAATCTAGATGGTGGTGATTTACAAAGATTTTTCTGTGTTAGTACCTCATCTACTCCAGCTGCTTCATCACGTTCCGGAGTAGAACAGGATATCCCCTAAACTTAGGCATGAAGATTTTACATTGACACTTCTCGAACATGTCAAATATATTCAAACATGGTTTTGGGACCCTAAGTCCGTTCCTTCGTCCTTCAAATCGTCACTTAAATTCTAACAAAGCGTATTTCAAAATATGCAAGTTTTCGGGAGAGCAAGAAAGCCATTTTATTTTGCATCAACCAACTGTTTGAACTTAAGAGTAATTCAATTTAAGATGTTAAAAATGTTTAATTTACATAGACATGTCTAATTTAAAAAAAAAATTCATATCATTTATCTTTTTACAAATACAAAGTATAAAAAAGTTGGCATTGAAACATAGCAAAATTAAAAAGTATCTTTAATTAAGGAACCCTTAAACATTTTTAGACGTTTTTTATATTTAGTATTTAAACAAAAAGTGCTTAATATTTAAGATACATAAAACAATAAATTATTACAAAATAGCCGAACTTTCAACATCTTAAATTTCTTCATCCAAAATTATTTGTTGTAAGTTCTATCTTAGAGAGCAACCACAAACTTTTCTATAGATTGTTAAAAAAACAACTATAGGATAAAAACAGCAAGAAAGAATGGCTGCCTCTCATTCTTGTAAATATTATAAATTTACTTTAATTTATTATCAGATATCTGCTATAACGTTTAGGCTTTGTGCCCAGTTGCTTTTGATTGGGCTAGATTCTTCCAGCTTACTATTGTAGTCATCACTGAAGTTCCATTTATATTTATTTACACCATTAAGGCTCTACTTTAATTCTCTAAATTCTTTCACTATAGGATCATTAGGCCACGTTGTCTGGACGAATTGATTCACAAAAAGGATCCTTTTTGTTGAAACCGTCTTCAAAAAGACACAATTAAAATAGTTGGTATTGAAAGTGTGTGTGTGTGTGGATGTAGCTTTTTAAAGATTGTACAAACTAGCAAAAGTAAGTTTACCAGCTACCTTATCCTCTGAACCAGAACACGTCAACGGCAAGCACAGACATTATGGCAGCAGGAATAGCTGGTACCAATCCGGCCGAGTCGCTGCAAATCTCTAATTTTGCATGGAGTCACTTTATAACTATTGAGGTACGAACAGAAAAAAATAAATACAATTTGGTTTTAAACAAACAATTTTTAAGCCCATTCCAATAAAAAATGACTTTTAAGAGTTTTGCACGCTCAGTTGAAGAGGGTGCTTAAACAGTCAGGAAATCAAACTTATTTGTGGAATGTATTTGTTTATCCTACTTGTAAGAGAAGTGGCGAAATAAACTGTATTACCACCGAGACTTTAATTGAATTTAATTAAAGAATTAAGAATTATTAAGAAATTTATATTTTCATATCATATCAAAAACTTGTTTTCATATTTAATTTCTGATTTCAAAACTCATTAATAAAACAAGACAAGACACATAAATATAAAAATTTCACTTAAGTATATGATAAGTGGTTTTGCATGAATGAACTGATTTGTTAATTAACGCAGCACATTGCTTGAATATAACTCTTTAAAACCTACAGAATTACCCTAAATAGTAATAACATATTTCAAAACAGAAGAAAGACAACTGTGATACAAGGTAGACATGTTTAAACATACCAATTCACTTATTTTTGTCAAAACATTATAATTATTGATTTTATTGCAAAAAGAATGAATATGCATTTTGCACAAGAAAAGGTATATAAATGCTTGAATGAGTTTAATTATATATATTATTACATAAACATATTACACTTAACGGCTTGAATAAAAAAAAATTCTGCTTATAAACTCATAAATAGCTGCGACTTACAACCAAATAAGAATGAGCACTTGCAAATTTAGTTAAATTAAAGATTTCTTCCCCCAATCAAATTTAATAAAACAAAGGATCTTAAATTGGAACCAAATCCCAAATATGATCACAATCACTCTAGTTTTTGTATTTGTAGATAAAGCAACAAACAGACAATATTTCCTACAATATATGTTTGCATTTAAAAAAAAACCCTAAAACCTTGATTATCTTCATGTAAGGAACAGAGATTTCTTATTATTTTACTATTTTTAGTTTAATTTACAAAAAGTGTGTGAATTTTGACAAGTACCTACCGTTCTAACACCCACTTTTTGTATATCTTATTCAATTTGTATTTAACCCCAGAATACTAAGCTATCATAAAAATTACGATGTCAAACCAACAATTCCCGGAAAAAACAATGTTCGCTTCGTTCCCGTTCTCCCGCTTCCCAGTACCTTCCTATGTTCGGATAGTGTGCGACGTGCTGCCATTGTAGTCACGCGTCATTTGTGCATTGAGATACAACAGAGGTGTCGTAAAATTTACGAATGTTTAGTGTTTACGTCACTGTTGAGCAATGGTAAGTTTGCTTGTTTTTATCATTTATTTGCAATAATTTTATATTGATTTCAGTTTATTTTGAGTATTATGTTTGTACTCTTCACTATTTTTTTTATTTTATTTGGTTTTTTTTGTTGCATATATTATATATTTTTGTTTTAGATGTCACAAATAGTTTGTGATGATGCCAACAGCAGATTATTGATTGTGATGATGAGGAAAGTATACATACATGTTGAACCTGTCCAAGAAATAGCATCTAATGAAGAACCAAAATCAAGAAAAATATGTGCCTTATGTCCATCAATATCAAGCAAAATGACAACCAAGTTTTGCATGAAATGAGCATGCATTGCAACATGAACATGTGTTCTGTGTAGAATAAGTTCATTATTTTATTTTTATTGTGATCTCTTAAACCCAAAGAATGATAATATAACTTCTAAAACAATAAAACTTATTATTATCTTGCATGTTATTTCATTTCAACGTCGTAATTTTTACGAATTTTTAGCAAAACGTTACTCGTAGGATAGTTTAGTAATCTAGGGTTAAAATGATGATAAATGAACATTCACAGAAAACAGGAGTAAGCTGGTTAAAATGCATACATTCGCCGTAATAAAATGAAAAATTGCTGCTCATATCAAAAATAATTTATTCAGCTGATTTAACCCACAAAAAAGTGATAAAATATCAAAATACCGACGTACTACGAAATTTAAGAATAATTTAAATCTTCGTACTAATTGAAATTTATCTCCATATCTGTAGTCTAAGGGAAATGCCGGTAGTACGCGGTACGAAAGCCAATTCCAAATGTCTTTCGAAATTTCGTCTATCAGACTATAACACAAAAAAACATTTTGTATTACAAAATGTTATTACACGTAAATATGAGCTGCCATAACTTTTAGATATATTGGCTGAATGGATGACAATATTTACAAATAAATTTGGGATCATACTTATAAACTTGATGAACACGAAGCAGTCCACTGATCTTAAATCTAATAATTTTAAATAATAACAAAATATTATTTATTAAATTTTAACATCAACCAAAGCACTTCGCATTTCGCAAAATTTTGTTATGTACCTATTTTGGAACCTATGGTTGACAGTTGACACAGATGATACTTGACAGTTGACACTTGACAACAAAAGATTTTTTTTTACTTTTTTTTGTCCCTTTCTGGGGCCGGCTAAGACCATTAGACCATGCTGCCACATCTTCCATATAAATAAATTTTATTACAGTCATAATTCATTTAACGGGGGCTGATTATATGTATATCTCTGTGGCCAACACAAAATGGAAAAGATGTGCAGACTGAGATGTGCTTAGTACATGATTCCTTCAATGAATAATTAATACTTTTAGTCGTTATGTCTATAAATCACATTTTTTCCCTAAAAAGTTTCGATGTGTTTGTTAAAAATGGTGAAAAATTCCTTTATTTGATTTAATAGTTCTTAAAGATTTAAAATACAAGTGCCAAACCCGTTAGGTTTTTCTGTCATGTAATTTGAAAAAATATTAATTCAAATTATGTTCTCATTGATTCCCAAATAATTCTTTAGTGAAACTATTTTTGGGTGAATGGATAGCCTCCAAGTAAAAATGAACACATGCGACATTAGGCAGATGGTATTCAAGGCTAGATTACAAGCCAGGCTTTACTTCAGAAACTTTTATTACAAATGTCACACTTTCAAAGCGCGGACTTGTTTATGTTAGCTTTAATAACAATTATAGGAAAATAAATAATATATTTTATTTTTAATATAACTTCTTTACTTTAAGACCAAGCTTCATTACCTAGTATTGCTTATTCTTTTTTATATCATATGGTAGCAAATAAAAAGTTGGCGATCCTGGGGGGTTATTATGTATCTCAGTTGTCAACTCAAACTGTAAAAGTGTACATCAAATGACGTCATTTGTCTTTGCTGTCTCTATTGTATTTCTGTGGTCATTGGAGATAGCAAATACAAAACACGTCATTTGACAGCGATTCGATGTACACTCATCCATTTTGAGTTGGTAACTGAGTTAAATAATCACCCCCCTGATGGAAGAAAAAAAATGATCCGATTACATTCAAACCACTTTCTTCACTTTAAAGTGAGCACTTGAACAAATTCTTTTTCATATTACAACTGATGGGATCGAAATTTTCAATCCATTTATGTCGTGTCCAAATATTCTTTTCTGGAAACCTAACATAACATATCAACAAATGTAGTAGCACTTCACATTCAACTCTGTAACAAAATATGGCGTACATAGCTCGCACGAGGAATGTCAAGACATCACTTTAAATTTAAGCAAAAATAAGCATAGACAAAACTATCGTTATCTCTTTCGGCATACGCATATTATAATCATTTCTTAAATTAAAATCTCACCTTAAGAAACAAATAAAACAAACCTAATTTCTTACACTTCCCCGCGTGAAATTTTAAGTTAATTAAATTAAAATTTGTCATGTTACTCTAAATTGTTGCAAAAATTTTGTTTGTTATATAAATCCCTTGATAATGTAACATTTTAACTTTTCATTTTAAATGTTTTTAATAACGTGGTACTAGTATCCGATCGGCGGAAACAAATATCGGGTATATGATCTAAAAAAAATATGTTATTTCCGGACTCAAAATAAGTCGATCTCTTTCTTTTCATTGTCTGTCCTGGTTCCGTATTCATATGTAGTTAAATAAAATTAGATATAGTTTAAGAAATTATACATTTGTTTACAGTATATTGCAATTCACTTAGAAAAAAAAACATTATTCAAATTCACACTTTACGTTTTGGTATTGATTCATAACAGAATGAGAAATTATCGAAACATATTATTTAGTTAATTAAAAAGTCACTTGTTTTGATAAGTTTATAAAGTAAAATGAAAGCAAATCCTAAAAATAAAATAAAGTTGACTAAACCTTAAATGAATAAATTTAATAAAGTGGGAAACTTATAATCAAACATAAAATATTTCTAAACAAATAATAGTTTTTAGAGAAATTATGTTAAAGTGAAGTCAAATTTTTGGCTGAATAATCGGGCGCGAAAGCATCCAATCGGAAATGCTTGAATGGGATTGGTCAGTTAATTTGAAAGTACCAACCAACAGATATCTTTAAACATTTTATTCATTTTTGTTATGTTGTCTAAATTATTACCAGTTGTGTAGCAGGTAAAATTTGTCGCTTTACTGAATAAAATTTATTTTTCTTTAATGGTTCTCATTACGATTTTTGAATTGTTCTAGCTGGAAATATATAATTTAAGACATCCTTTACGTTTGGACAATCAGTGGTAAGTAATTGATTAATGTTTAAGTCTTTCGTGAACTTTTCTTTTTAAAAAGGTTGTGAATCTGCAAAAGTAGCTGCACAATTGATAGAGTGCGATACTCGCGAAAGAAAAATGAATTAATTTTAATATGTATGTCTAATTTTGAAATCTTGAAAAAGTTTAGTTTTGAGTTAATATTTTTATATTAAATACTTTGTGCGTTGTGTTGTTATCATTTCATTAGTGGCATTGTGTTCTGATAAATTTTACTCACATTTTTTTTATTTTTATCTACATTGCAGGTCGCCACTGATGAGATGTAAGAGATAATTAAGTATTTGTAATGTTTTCTTTAACGATTTTGAATGCGAGAAATGGAAAAGCAGCAGTGTAATTCACTTCAAAACTTTGACGAACCGAGAACAGAAATACTGAAAAAAAGATTATTGAAAGCGAGCAACACGTCCGCAAATAATAATTTTACTCAAAATAGCTCGCAGCATAATGTGCTATTAAATGCATTGCGCGTGAGTTAAATTATCACAATAAAATAAGTAAAAACGCATTTGCCCTGAATGACATTGTTTACCATGTTTCAGGCGCCAATATCGAGCAGCATGATCGTATCCTCGGTGCAAGCGCCGCAGAGCTCGATGCCTATTACTCATAATCTTGTCACTCACTCTATAGCTCCTGTAAAAATACATACAAGCAATTCTCCGTATCCACTACAGTTATCCACTGTTCATGTGCCAGTGCAAATACCTGGCTCCACATCCAACATTAATGTCCCCGTTCAACTATCAGGTGCCAATACCAGTATGCCACTCCAGATAGCCCCAGTCAGTCTTCCTTTGCAAGTGTCGGGCACAACCAATGTACCTGTACAATTGCCCGCTGGCGAAACTATAAATGTACCTCTGCAAATTCCTACAGGCAGTCAAAATATACAATTGACTGGTCCTACATTACCATCAATGCCTATCTTGCAAAACACTGCCCAGTCTATTCACAGCTCAATAATTCATGTTCACATGGGATCCAACCCCCGACCCAATATGGATGGAAGCACGGATTTAAATGTTTCCAACTCCACTCAACTGCAGTTACAGGAACAAAGTATGCAAATGAAAATAAATACCTCTACATCAGTATCACAAATGCAAGTTGGGACAAATTCTGTGGTGCAAATACCAAATTCATCAAGCAATTCTATACAACTGGCATTACCAAATTCTGGAGGAGCCGGTGCGGTACAGCTTCGAGGAGGTCATAGACCTGTGCCACATGTTGTGTATATACAAACACCCACGGGACTGAAACCTGTCACTAGCACAGAAGTGATAAGCCAAGCCAGTACCAGTGGGAATCCTCCCCAAATTATTGTTAGGAGACCTGTAAGTACAATTTACTATCTTATTTCTTTTGAATCCATAAATATTACATATTATGGTTTATTACTTATTTATTTAGCAATAATTGAAAAAGTTGCATTAAGTATTTAAAACTTTGTAATTTTTACTAATAAACTATTGGTTATTTTGCTCCAGAATTTAAAATATATTTATAAATTCATAATTTTTTTTACCAATTACAATCCAATTACTTTTGGTTTTGCCTTAGGTTGATATTATAAAAGTCCTTTTATAAATATCCCTACTTCTCTACTAGTATAATAAATGCAAATGTAAATTTCTTTGTTATACTTTCTTGTTAAAACTACTTAACTAATAATTTTGAAGCTTTGTACTCATATTGTCGGAGGTATTAAAATAACATAAGATACTTTTTTAATGTCTTATAGATAAGCGAAATCTAGGCTGTAGTTATTTCTCACCATCAGGGGAGCCACATACTTCTTTGCTGGTTTTTGATATAAAAAAATAGTAATAGAGAATGGCTGTTGCACCATAAAGTGTTTTTCTATTTAATAGAAAGTTTTCTATTTAAACAAACAATGTTACATAGAGTTTACACTGTATATCAGATACATATTTTTGTCATAATTCATAATAAAACACTTGCAAAGCATCAAAGGCAAACTGCAAGTCATTTTGTAGGCATATTGGAATCTTATGTTCATAATAAATTTTAGGTAGTAATAATGGGTAGATGTATATTTTAACATCAGCTTACAAAATGACGTCTTTGAGGTACAAGAATTTCTAAAAAATGTAATTATTATAAAATATTTTATAACTTTATAACAAGCAGGCATGTTGTTTTTGTTATTGTCAATTGCCTTAACATTTCATGTGCAATTAATTTTTGAATTGAGTTGGCCGTGGGAAATGTTGGCCACAGTACCTAAATGAAGATGATCAAGGGGATGATTCTAGACTACCACATGGGAACCCTGGTGTTACAGGTATTTGTGGGCAGCAGAGATCACTTTCCATTGAGTGAACCGCTTTCTATTGTTCTACATATTCCTTAAAAAAAATGTTATATAAAAAAATTTAAACAAAGGTTAATTTTAATTCTTTCTACCGTATACTATTTTCCAATCTTAGCTAACCAGAAAAAAAGAAACAACAAAAAAGTTAAGAGATATACCCTACCTATATGCATCAGAGGGAGTAATCGTGCGTCGCCAACAACAGGCTGGAAATTTAAGCCTCATTTAATAAGTTTCTTAAACCAAAACATGACAATGGCGAGCATTGACTATTCTATTTCAATCTAGGCAAGATGAAAGATAAATTAATTTATATATTTAATAAATGAACACTACAAGTTTATATTAGGTATTTGTACATGTTATGTTAAGGTTTTTCTTTGCCCTTTTACAGTAATTTATAAATATAGATAAGTAGCTTCTACATAGTATATAATGTTATTCCTTTATATTATTGGTTGTCATCAGTCAGCAAATGTCCCATCAAAATCAGTCTCCATATTTTTTTTTACATTTGTATAATATTTTTGAAGATTGAATTAACTCCTCTTTATATCATATAACTATCAGTTTTATATTAGATCTAGCTTAAATTTATATTTCTACTCATATAAATCAGGTATATTTGATGTAGGTTCATTTCTAAAAACTAAGCCAATAACTAAAATTTATATATTTGGGCTGACTTATCTAAAGAGACTTAAGACATTCCTGGAGCGTTGCTATCTTATGATCAGGATTTGACTTTCATTTCTTCCTTTGATTTCTCCATGGAATAAGACAGTGGCAATTGTCAATACTATGTCAGCAGGAATAGTTAAGGCAGTGGTACAGTTTGTAAGTAGTTTTTGTAGTTCGAAAATTATAGACACAACTACTTTCTACCACTGATTTTTCTTATACAAACTGTAATTCCAGCAGTTCACAAAGGAGAATGAAGAAGTATTTGTTTCTTTCCAGGCATTTTAATTTAAAGCTCGAGATGAAAGGGTACAGGCTCAAATCCTGATTGACGCGAAAGTTTTGCGTTCTTTAAATTTATAGAAATGAAACCCATGCACAGGGCAAGAGCTAAAATTAAAACACCTTGAGTTTTTTTTAATGTTTGGTGGTTCATTCATTTTCCTACCCGTTCAATTGAATTTTCTTTCTTTTTGACCACATACAGTGTATGAAAGGTAACAAGTGCTGAGTTAGCATTAAAGTCAAAGTGAACATTGAGTAAAATGTTGCTAGGCTTGAGATTGGAATTTTTATTTCCAACTTTTGTGGAACTCAGTGTATTTATTGATAAAAAATTAATTATCAAAATCGGACTAAGTAGTCTAAAATGTTATGCATTGTGATACACTTAGGCTTAAATGTATTTTTTTTTTCATAATTGAAATAGGACTTAAATATAATAGGATTTAAATAGGGGTAAACTAGTATTGAATATAAACAATTATTAGAATTTGTCAAGTCAGGTATTGAAAACAAACTCATGCACTGCCAAAAACACAAAATAACTTGGTTACTACAATGAGACTAAAGTCGCTGGCGGGAACAAAAGCGTACATGTTAATTAAAATAACATCAATTTGTACTTCATTCTTTAATTATTGCAATTACAGTATGTTTATTCTTTCAGGTAAATAATAATCAAAATATACATTTAATATCAAATATCAATAAACCTAATATTGCACCCAAAGGGCCAGTATCAAATAAGTCCTCAATTCTGGCGCCTGCAAATGCAGCTCAACCTATTGTTATACAAAAACCAAAATCAACCGACAAAATGATGGTTCCTGTCAGTATTGCTCCTGGTAATCCAAACAAACAGGCTATAGCCTATTTAGGTTCTGTAAAAAAACCAACACAAAAAAACTTATCCGAAAATCAATCAATTTTGATTTCTAGCAATCAAAGCAATGTTAATTCAAATAATCAAAAACTTTTCTTAACACCAATGAATATGCCTAAAATTCAAAATACAAAATTTATTCTGCCTGTAACTTTACCAGCAACAATGGCTTCTAAAGGTCCTATAATTAATCTTCAAATAGCAAATGGACAGATACAGAATGATCCTCAGGGAAATATAACAGTTATGAGAGATACTAGCGGGCCTGTAGAAGCATCAGAGATGCCACCATTGCAACCATTGGCAAAACTTGTAACAGTAAATGGAAAGGACCTCTCTGTTCCACAAAGTCCAAAGGCAGAAAAATATACTATTTCGATTCCTGGATCAAGAGCTGAACCCACTGGGGAACAAGGAGAGTATACTTTATCTATCCCTGAAACAAATGCTTCTATGAATGATGATATTTACACAGTATCTATTGAAGATGAAGATGGTGGACAGACACAAGAGAAATCCTTTACTTTAGCAATACCAGAGAAAGGCAAAAGTCTGTTAAATAAAAACATAATAGACAGAAATGATATTGGACCTCCTACGATAGCTGCACCAGCAATTTTACGTCGCTCAAATTCTGACAATAGCGACAGAAAAACTACAAATATCAATAATATAAGGCGGCGGATTTCGTTATGCACTGAAAGTTTAGGGGGTAAAAGTATAAGGTTGACACTACCCCAAAGATCTATGAATAAATCGGACAGTGCAATAGATCGTGATATCATTGATGATCACCGAGTTCCATCCTTATTTTGTGACGAAAAACTGGATAAGGATTTGGAAACGAAACAAATATTGTGTGATTCAGATGCTGAAGAGTACAAAGAAAAAATACAGGTATCATCAGATACAATCTATTATAAGAAAATCGATGATTACGCAATAAAAGACGAAATAAAAGCTATAGAATCAATCTTAGAAGAAGATCCACCTGGTCTCATTTGGGATGATGGTATAGCACAACTTAGGGGTAGTAACTTACAATTCCAAACTAACGAGTTCGGACTTATTGATCTAGTAGAACATCACAGTGAAGATGAATTGTTAGTCAATCCAAGTGCAAAATACCACACCCCATTAAAGCAACGCATAGAAAGAAACAGAGATAAGAAACCGACATCTCCTGAAGACTTGTACCGTTGTGATGGCTGTGGCTGCCATGGTATGGCGGCGGAATTTATTACACCAAACTTTTGCAGTGTAACTTGTCAAAGTGAAGTACAAAAAGTGTTGCAGAAGAAGAAGGATAGAGAGAGAATTGAACTAATGAAAAAGAAAAATAAATTGAAAAAGTTACAAATAAAGAAACATCAATCAGAATCTGATATTCAAGAATCTAGAGACGATAAATTACCATTAAAACATTATGATTCCGCTCCAAGCGACAGTCAGTTATCAGAAGCAGTTTTAATAAAGATGACTGAAGGTAGAGAGACAGAAAAATATCCTTGGATGTGTGGGAAGAATGGTTTCTCATGGATGTGCTATTTAGATGTATGTAAAGCGAAAGCAGCACCCGTAAAACTCTTTAAAGATCCACTCCCATATCAGAAAAACGGCTTCCGTGTGGGAATGCGAATGGAAGCCATCGATCCTCAACATCCATCCTTGTTCTGCGTTGTATCAGTTGCTGAAGTACAAGGATATAGAATGCGGTTACATTTTGATGGGTATCCAGACGTGTATGACTTTTGGGTTAATGCAGATTCGATAGACATATTTCCACCAGGGTGGTGTGAGAAAAATGGACGAACGTTGAAACCTCCAGCTGATTATACGCCCTCCAATTTTTCGTGGCCACTGTACTTGAAATCTATACATGCAGTTGCTGCTCAAAAAATATTGTTTCCTCATGTTGGTGCTACGGTAAGGATAGTTCTCTTATTTTTCCCTAATTAGTTACCAGTGACAAAGCACTTTGCTTCTTGTATCTCCATTGCTTAAGACACGTAGCAACTCAATGGTATGAATGACTAAAAGATTATAAATGGTGTTAATTTTAGAAATTTAGAATACCTATACACATACTATGTTTTTTTTCCGGTATTATGCTTTTGTCATTTGACGAGTGGTATTTACTAGAGTCCGACCGAAACTGATTTTCTGACCGAAACCGAAACCGGAAACGAAAGTTCGGTCGTGGCTTCAGTTTCGGCCGAAACCGAAACTCCGTTTACCTTATATAAAATACCGTTAATTTTTTTTTGGTGCATTTTTTTTACATTTTTTAAGGTATTTTAAATAAGACATTGTATTTTTACGTTGTTACAATCATTTATTAATGTTATTTATAGAAATACTGCTATCTTAATTAACGAAATATAACACTTCACATATTTTATGAAGAATATCTTTGTTAAGCCACTAGATTTGATTATAACAAGAAAACAAACTACGGATTTAATATTTAACTAGGTATTAAAAGTATTCAAGAACATAAATTAAACAAACACATGAAATCAGTTCTATCAAAACTTAACCTCCGATGAATGTTTGTGTCGGGCGGTACCGCACTGACTAAGATGTGTTGCTACGGAGCTAACCGACCGAAGCCGAACGCCGCACGATTATTTCCGCCAGGGCCGCCATCAGGGTCCACCCGTGTTGCCGCGCGAAACGAAGTTAGGCGAACGCGCTCGACAACTTCCGAAACAGTTTCGGTTTCGAAGTTTCGGTCAATTTTATGCCGAAACCGAAACTGCCACCGAAACTTGAATTTTTCACCGAAACTGACCGAAACCGAAACCGAAAGTTCGGTCGGACACTAGTATTTACGCTCTATTTTAGTCATTCGCTAAAAAAGTAATACTTGAACTTGCGGTTTTAATTTAGTTTTAAATTTTACTTGCCAAGGAGGTTGTTTCGCCGTTTCTTGATCTAAGTTTGGAAACGGTGATAGCTTAAGGTAGACTATATTTTTTATTAAATTTTGACGTTCCTGAAACGCCACGCCACAATATGTGAACACACATAATCCGAAAGTAAATTATTTTCAACAAATTTATTTTCACGAGAAGAAGCACTTATGTTGTACTTCCATCATACACACCATATGCCTTGAATCAATCAAAATATTTGTTTTCTATTCTCATTGTGTCTATGCCAAGGACAATTAATAGTTTTCTGTTATTTGCTTTTAGTTTGTCTACAAAATAAACAGTATTAAACAAAGTTTAAAGTAGATAGTAGTAGTCGGTCCAAGCCCTACTTATTTGCTTGATAATAGTTAAAAATGTTATTTATCCTTCTTTATGCCCGCGTTTTTTAATTATTGAGCTATAGTGAATCTGTTGAGAAATTGGAATAAAAGGTAGACAATGTCTTTCTCCGGATGGGAAACGACCCGCCGGTATACTATACGTGAGGTGTGTTGCAATAATAAAAGAAACATACAGTAAATTATCTGAACACCTTTATAAAATTACGCAATCTTAGGTGGTGAAACCGAGTGTTTTCCGGATCGGCATGAAGCTGGAGGCGGAAGATCGTCAAAACGACATGGTGTGTGTGGCGACGGTCGCGGACATGATGGACAACCGGATGCTGATTAACTTCGACAGCTGGGACGACGTGTACGACTACTGGGTGGACCCCACATCCCCCTACATACATCCCGTCGGCTGGGCTGAAGAAAATGATATCACACTGACACCACCTAACTGTAAGTACTTTTAAAGTTCTTGATATGATAGTTGGCGATAGGCTTGCCACCTATCACATTGTGGGACTTAGTGTCTTCGGCTTGTCGTGGGTGCCTTGGTTGTACCTTAGCCCTCAGCCTACCTTTTCTTTGATATGGGCGTGAAGATATTTTTTTTATGACATGATAGTTGAAACAATTATTTTATACACATCATTACCTGTGAACCTGTGTGCAATGACACAAAATTGGCATTATGCTCTCTTATGCTTTCACATTCCCGACTCTTGTCTATTCGTGCATAGATACAACATATGTTCGACTTATACAGAATTAGCTAAATGGATTAACAATTTAGCTCGAGTTTTAGGATTACAGATAACTAGAAACACTATGACACTACCAACATCAAGGTTTATTTTACATTTATAACTACAACTGTTAAACACACACACACACACACATACACACACACACACACACACACACACATTAATTTAGGAATAACTGATGTTATTGGGTATGAGTGATTGATATTATTGGATAGTTATGGTGATGTTCTTGATAGTAAGTGATCAACGCTGCCTACGGACATCCGAAACACCAGGAGTATCACAGATATGTTAGCAACAGCGAGATTAAAAAGAAAGTGAGTTTATTTGAATTAAAATGAAAGTTTATTTGAATGAAAGCTTCGGTATAAAAATAAGAAAAACATGCTTAGTTGGTTCGGTCTTGTGGAAATTATGGCAAACGATAGATTGTCAAAAGAGATCTACAGTACGAATCTAGATGGACGTACTGCACGGGTTGTAATCGAAGATGGTGTTAAAACAGGCGTATTTGTGTTAAAAGAGTAATGAATGTGAAAGAAGCTGGGCACGTTAATGGTGCTTGGACTGGGTATAAATTTTTTTTCAGAATGTTTTTTATGTGAAGTTAAATAATGTGTACGATTCGTTCAGCTTTATATAAAGACAGCATGCAAACATACAACGATTTATACCAGTCATTTTGGTTGTAATACTACGAAAGTCTACAAAAGTAACTATAGAATGACACATTGCGTTTATTAGAAACGGTGATTTCAATGTGAATAATTTTATCAATGAAGAGGTATGGAAACCTTAAATAAACTTCGATATAAAAATGTTGGCCAATTAAGGTAACAAAAGTTTAAAATTAGTACCAATTTAATACCGGAAGCTTGAGCCGTTTCGCCTTCACACTGATGTTAAAACAAATCTCAATCACAATGTAAAGCTCCCCAACATTACCGATTAGTATTAAGATTTTTGGTTATGTACATAAAAACGATTGTTGCTTGACCGTCAAATATAATAAAACGAACATTAAAATAAATTAAACAATTTTATAAACATCTCTAAGGTCGTCTCACATAACCGGACGGGAGTATTCTATTTGCATAATACATTATGTTTTACACTGTAATTCTGTAAGAATTGATAGTAGTGGCGAAGTCATCGACTAATGTTAACGTTCATTTGTAAATTGTACATTCGTGCTGTGTACTGTGGGTGCGTACACACGTACTGTACACACACACACACACACACACACACACACACACACACACAATGTGTATCATTTGTGTTTTGGTGTATTTTGGAAAGTGATTTTAATTATCATGAGTTTTGAATTCCATAGTAGGTGCCGTTATTGTAGTTGATTGCTGTTGAGAATTGGTAAGTTAAAGCAACTCGAAATTATTATTTATTTTTGAAATTTAAACAGTGTTTGTTATACTTAATGAATGTTTTAAAACGATAGATAGATTTTCGGGATGTTGAGGCTCGTGACAACTGGGACGCAGCCTTTCTCACATTATCTTGATTAATTCTTTGAGTAACTGGAATAAGTTAACTGGAAAACATGAAAATAAAATTATCCATTCGTTTTATGATCCGTTG
>NJDC01000721.1:261041-283984 GCA_002245475.1 Calephelis virginiensis | reverse complement strand
GAATGTTTTAAAACGGCAGAGATTTTCGGGATGTTGAGTCTCGTGACAACTGGGACACAGCCTTTCTCACATTATCTTGATTGATTCTTTGAGTAACTGGAATAAGTTAACTAGAAAACATGAAAATAAAATTATCCATTCGTTTTATGATTCGTGGTCGGTTTTAAGTACGTAATATATTCGTCTGGGTCTGATAGGCAGGGACAGCAGATGAAAAACTGACAACACAACTAGTGGGTGTTATACTAGATGGTACATGGATCTGTAAAGACCCGTATAGCCGGTACAGTAAGCAAACTAAATATCTGACCCCCGTACAATGCTATCAAAGTACGGTAAAGGGGTCAGATATTTCGTTTGCTTACGGTATCTTAACTAAAATTCGATATAATTCGTAAATGATTCGAGTGTAGAAGGTCGTGCCTATGTACGAAATTAAATTAATAAGCAAATGCAAAAACCCATCTGCTTCCCTAGCACGTAAGAGCGTAAGCTTAGGGTCAATGTTTAATTAACAACAAAACCACAGACAATAAAGTGCTGTACTTACAGGAAATTGCCAGTATTGGGATCTACCGTCTTACTCATTCCTGCCCCCGTAATAACAGTGATCGGCACAGTCGTGTTCCTATCCGTAGGGTAGAGTTGCGCATTAGTTTAAATGTAACAATTAGTTTTGGAAAAATACAAGTCAGCTGAAATTCTTTCGCCGGATTTTCGCAGTGTGTGGCCGCGATTGCGTTTCGGTGGTAGTTTATAAAAATGTCGATGGTCACAAGTACCACTTGATTGGTCCACGTGAATATTTTTTTTGTGATTCTGATTAGTAGTATCCTTATCGTAGCCGTGAAACTGATATACGACAGGGACGAACACTGACATTATCGCAGAATGAATGTGCAAGGCGATATTACCAAATAGTTGTAATGCTTAGCCACAGTTACGGTATCCACATACTTTTGCAGCTTTCTCAACAGTTATGGCCTAATGTCGATCAAGAAGCTTGTCCATTAATAATATTTATTTCGACGTAAACATTCCATGTTATGCTAGTAACAATAATCCTTAATATTATTAGTTATCCCCCCTATTTGTCACATACGAAAGTAAAGGTAGGGTAGGCGCAAGAGCCTTAGGTTGGCATGGCAGCATTAGTTCCGGTTAACTAAACGCGACATGTATTTCTTGTGAAGGGACGTAAGTAAAGACGCAAGATCGTAACAAAATTTTTGTCAGATTTTGTGTGTGTGTGTGTGTGTGTGTGTGTGTGTGTGTGCGCGTGCGTGCGTGCGTGCGTGAGTGAGTGAGTGTGTGTGTGCGTGTGTGTGTGTGTATGTGTGTGTGTGTTATAAATTAACTAGCCGACCCGCCGAACTTCGTATCGCTTGATATTTGCAGCTACTAATAGTATGAATGAAAAATTTTCAAAGAATTGTTTTCCCAACTTTCCCTGCAATATTTCTGGTTTTTCTCTTCCTAGTCCTACGAACCTTCTGACAATAACTAACAGAACAAAAAAGAATTAGCAAAATTATTCCATCCGTTCCAGCGTGATGCGATGACCACACGAAATGTATTTTGTTTTTATACGTATGTATAAAAGTGAAGAAAATGGAAATATGTGGGTATTAGCTTATATGTATGTATACCTTTAACAGCATTTGAGTTACATAAAATTCAATGGATAAGTAAGTAGTAAACAACAGAGGAAAGATTGTTGCTATTTTACTAATGCCGTATTTATGAAGAATCACTACCTAATCTAATACAAAGTCGCTATGTATGCTTAGATCTTTAAAACTCCGCAACAGCAACTCCGCGTTTTTATAATAGACTAGCTGCTACCTGCGGCGTCGCCCGCGTTTTCACAGAAACCCGGTGTGCGATCGGGATTAAAAATAGCCTATATGTTAATCCAGGTCACAATCTATCTGTCTTCCAAATTTCAGACAAATCCGTTCAGCCATTCGAGCGTGAAAGAGTAACAAACATCCATACATCCATACTTACAAACTTTCGCATTTATAATATTAATAGGATTTAGAGTGCTTCAAGAGAATTTTAACAATTAACTTAATTAACAAACAAGTTTGTCCATATGTGCGAAGTTGGTACGGGCTGCTAGTTAGGTTATATGTTAAACTAGTTGCTGCACACTGGTAGCCTAAAGCTATTTATATCTATCCGTTCCGTTGAGCTGTTTGAGCTGTGCAATACAGAAAATAAACAGTTTTACATTTGTTGTACTCACTGCACGATGGACCATTATAATGGCCCACTAGAATGGGTCATCGTGTAGAGGGCGGAAGGCTTATGGGCTGGCGGCTGGTACGGGCGAGCCGATGGCTGTCGGTATTTCGTCCGCACATCAAAGGCAGTGGGCCAGCGATGGCGATGCCCATCGCGAACGTAAATGTGATATGATAGAGCCAAGTTCAATATTTAGGATATTCATCTTTGTATGTTCGTTAAGTGTTAACAGAATTTCGATATATACGGGATCAAGTTCGGAGTAGAAAATCCTAAAATATTTATAACGTGAACATGATTTATGACAAAGGTAATATAAATATATATAAAGGTAATAGGTATAAGGAAAACTAGCTAAGTCCAACCTACATGATATACACATATCTCCACGCCAAGTCCAACCTAAAAGTTTGAATTTTCTGTTTCACAACAAAAAAAATTCCCGGGATATGAATTTATTTTTAGCCTCCGACAGATAAAGAAGGATGCTATAAGTGTAGCGTGTCTTTTTTTTATGAAACTGGAAGGCAAACAAGCAGACGGATTTCCTGATGGTAAGAAATTCACGCCGCCTAGAGACACCAAAGGTGGTAATGGTGCGTTGCCAACGTGAAACTGGGATGTTAGGCCTCGAGCAAAAGTAGCTTTACTGGCTACCTTACCCTCCCAACCGGACCACGTCATGTCTGTGGCATCATAACTTTTGATTGTATGGACCTATTTCCACACGGATTTTTTGTTTCAAAACAAATAATGTATACATTTTTCACTTTCACAGTTTTTCTATGGTTATCTTGTAAGATGTCAACATTGTTCGATTTTATTAGGTTTTGTAGCTTTTCGTAGTGGGACACGAGAAGTAATTTACATGATGTTGAAACGGTTTACTATTGAAACATTATTGTTGATATATTGACGTCAATAAGATTTTAGATGTTAGCCTTCGGTGTAATTTTTTATATGTAAATAGAAGGCAACAAGCGGACGGTTTTCAGGATGGAAAGAAACAAGTTGAGACGATGAACCCCTAGCGAAAGTTAACCAACATTACATACCGGAACATAATAGTGGCGAGCACTGTCGTCGTGGCAGTAGCAATAGGTAAGGTGGTGGAACGAGCTGTATTATCCGCTTGACTCGCGGAGTGTGTGAGTGAAAGAGTATTATTTTCAGTGACTCCTTCACATTTGGTTTTTGGTCAGAGCATTGCCGCACAAATTTATTACAACTTGTGAGATGTTTGACAACAAAAACGGTCCGCACTTCGAACTTACAAGACAATTAGGTATATGAGAAAAATAATATTATATTTTAAGTAAATTTTCTAATGTATAAAATTCTCGTGTCACGGTGTGCGTGATTGAACTCCTCCGAAACGGCTTGACCGATTCTTATGAAATTTTGTGAGCATATTGGGTAGGTCTGCGAATTGGCCAACATCTGTTTTTGACACCCCTAAGTGATGAGGGTGACACACCCCAAATTTTTTTACTAAAATCACATAAAAAAGTAGCAGAACAACTTCTGCTGGGTCATACATCTGTGTCGAGAATTTAAATGCTGGGAAAAATCAAATAATTAAGTAATTCGATAGAAATTTTAAAGTCTTATAAAAAGTTATAAAAAGAAATTATGTTAGTATCTTCACGCCCATATCCCCGAAGAGGAAGGCAGAGGCACAACCAGGGCACCCACGACTAGCCGAAGATACTAAGTCCCACAATGTGATAGGTGGTAAGCTTAGCGCCAATCGGGCACATATCCTATCCATTTTTTTTATTAGAAAATTGGAAAAACCCAATTTTCTTTTTGTTACCCGACCCGGGATTCGAACCCGGGACCTCATGCAGTCAAGTCCAATAACTGAACCGCTAGACCACAGAGGCGAATAATATGTACTACAGCTTTTCTAGTCATTGGTATATATCATTATAGCTATCAATACGAGACATTTCAATTGAAAATTGGCTGCCTGGGCGGCAGCTATGACTCGAATATTATTACTTTCCATTAACAAGGACAGCGAAAAATATTTTTATAATTTTTTGATTTTTACCTTCTGTCTTTGGCAAGTTCGCGATTCTGAATCTACTGCAAATTTGGCAGGTACTCTGTTCCAAGGAAGATTTTAGGCTATTAACTTAAAATCCGTAGATGTTGCCAACTCATTAAATCCCGATCGCTGTGATCGATTGCAAAGGTCACCAAATATGAGTATTTCAATAGCGTATCCAGGACTTTGTATAAAGACAAGGATGAAATTGTCAATGTTTATTAAACATGTGGTCGCTTAAACTTTTTTGCAGTTAAGATAATTCCATTTTAACAATATCTAAAATTATAAACTCGGCTTATTTGCAACTCGAACATCTATAGGAACTCTTCGTGCGAGCTTGTGCATTCACTCGCTCATCAATCATATTTTCCGATAAGGTGAAAAATAGAACTGAGGCATCACCGCTTTCCCATGGTTTCACAAAATTGTTACCTCAATGGAGCATAGATGGCGTGCGATTAATAATATCTTATTAATCGTCTTAGTTTATGACATTCAAAAGATTAATTAAATGAAAGTGTGTATATAATTATAAATAAAGCACTATAAATAAGCGCAATAAGGGATAAGCAGAGCTGAAGTGCCTTTACGGAACTGGCATGCCACTGGTATAGATAGGTATAACAACCAAAAAAATTATACAAGAGTAGTGGAGTCACGAGTCTCCTAAAC
Organism: Calephelis virginiensis; assembly: GCA_002245475.1. NCBI lineage: Eukaryota > Metazoa > Arthropoda > Insecta > Lepidoptera > Riodinidae > Calephelis > Calephelis virginiensis. The sequence goes on along the minus strand of NJDC01000721.1, from coordinate 279,006 downwards.
CGACGTGTTTTTAACACGCTTTTATTTTAAGTAGTGGTCGAAATTCGACGATAATAAATTTTAATATCTTGTTGATAAGAACGCCATCTTCATTTCTCAAGACCAACTACTTAACTTTATGAATAGTTAGTGCGCCATCTGTGTTGTTTTATTGTTATCATCAATATATTTGTTTGTGTGCCAAATTTCACTCCTCTTTCAGCGCTATTTTCGTAAAAAGGGGTCCCAAAGTTGTATTAATATATAAATTTCGAACATCGGCACTTGATTGACTTCAAACACGAATGAAATTTGTAAAACCACGTTTTATCAGTTCAACAGTAAATCTGGCTTGCGAAAGCACTTTGTAATAATGAGTTTTTTTTTTTTTAAATTATGAGTAAGGAATAGAAAGGAGTTGTATCCTGGGCTGGTCCCGGGTTCCTTACAAGAAATAGACAAGAATCTGATTTCTTCGTAGTCTTAGTGTAGGTTTGTTTGTGACTACTTTTATTATTCGATTTCATTATTCATTTCCGCCACCTATTTTTGTCGCAACACCGTCATTTGCTACTGTTCTTGTCCAAAGGTTAGTTTTGTTCGCAAATTGAAGAGTGGCTCTTCCATCCTCAGGTTGGCAATGCACCACTACCGCCTTTGGTGTCTATACGTATAGGCAACGTGTATTTCTTGGCATTAGGAAATCCGTTTGCTTATTCGCTTATCTATCTTATGAAAATCGCAATTTCCTTTTACCTTTGAACGTTTTGGTGAAGCATGAAGTTAACATCGTATTTGGTGATATTTGTATATCGTAATCGTATAATTTCCAAGCAAAAAATACCGTGTCAAATTTTGTACTCAATCAATGTAGGCGGTGCTATGTTATTTAGATAAACTTTTTTTTTTAATTTTAGTAATATTAAAATACATACGTGGAGCATACTGAAAGTTTCTGGAACTTGGTCACTTATAATAAATAAAATAAAACATAATAACTTACTTTTGCTTGAGGTCTAACACCCCGGCCTCAGGTTGGCAACGCACCATTACCACCTTTGGTGTCTCTAGGCGACGTGAATTTCTTACCATCAGGAAATCCGTCTGCTTGTTTGCCTTCCAATATTATAAAAAAATAATAATTTTAAAATAGAACTTTCTAAGAATATATTACATACTTACATATCTTCACACTAAGTCCCTCACTAGGAAGGCAGACAGTGTCGAAATATAAAAACATATTATTTTTTAATTTTCGACATTCATTTGTTTTTTCAATTTGGCGAGGTCCAGATTATTTTATGTCGCTATTATAAATTAAATCGTAAAAATGCCGATATTTTTATGTTTTCTTACGATTTTCGCTGCGGCTTGAGTTAACAAGAGAATTGCTAGAGGCTTCAAATGACATTTCATGACTCTCTTAGCTCTGTGTATTCGTGGTTCGGAGAATTTAGAACACTAGATCATCTCCATGACGATGAACGTGAAGGTCTACCGGCGGCTGTGGCTACTGAATTTAATATCGATCCCGTACGACAACTAATTATGACTGACAAAAAACTTCCTTGTCAAATTCATACCGAATTAGGCTCTGGAATGAGTCAAGTGCAAATCATTTTGCATGAGAAACTGAAGGTTCGGAAGCTTTGTACCCATCGAGTACTCCGCATGATTTAACGGAAGACTGTGTGTAAAGTTGTGCCAAAAAACTATAGAAAAACTTAATGGTAGAGTTATTGGCTGTCTAAAACATTGTGACAGGTGACGAAACCTGGGTGTATTATTTCGAACCAGAAAGAAAAAGCCAGTCAACAGAATGGGTTTTTCCTATAGAAGAGTTGTCAACGAAAGTTAAGAAAAGTCGGCACTGGCAAAAAATAGCCTCTTTCTCGGGGAAAACTGGACGTTATGTATCTGTGTCTCTTGAAAACAGCACCTTCCTATGACTTCAGCATAAAAGATAAACTTTTAAGCAAATATAAGTTTACGATTTTCTAGCCCAGAATTATTATAAACATCTTATCTAGTCTTATTAATCAGACTCCAGAAACTTTCAGTATGACCTAAGTATTAGTGCAGTAACGGTATTAGTTATATTGAATCACTAGTTATATTAATCGATGCTTTCGGCTTTCTCCGTGTTTATAAGCTTTTTCGATTTTCAAGGAAATCAAGATAAAAAAGCCTATATTTAACTTTGAGTGACATACTCGAAAAAGTGATTTTAGAATTACAGTGGACCCCCGTCAATCCGAACCCTGTCTAATCCGGCGCCCCTTGTAATCCGACACTCCTAACATTGTTGTTTATACCTAAATCTTTCGGTAAATATTTACTAATGCATGATTAAACATGAAATTGTACTTTACGGTGTTTAATTTATTACTGTATTGTACAACCTACATTATTATGTAGTGTGATTCTTAGTTTAAAGAAATGTATTTATGATTTATCAGATCACAAGTCCGTCATAAAAATCCGCCTATCTTAGGCAGTACTCTATAATCCGACAAATTCGATAATCCGCCATCGCCCTGCAAAACGTTTGTCGGATTACTGGAGATCCACTGTATATCTAAGTAGCGACCCGGTACGTGCTTCGCTACGTCTATAAGTCTTTATAATTTTTGCTACGTCTATGACTTCCTGAATGACATAACACAACAAAACTAAAAAATAAAAAAACAACTGAAAAAAGTTTTAATATGACAGCACAATCCCCATCTGAAAAAAGTTTAAATTTGACTGAAAAATGCAAATTAACAAATTGATCCGCCATTTATTTGAATTCATTTGTTACAAAAAATGTGATAAATAAAGAATCGCTAGACCGATTTTATGCAAACTTCACATAAACCATCTACTAAATAGTACGAACAAAGCCTACACATTTGGTTGGATGGGTGAGCCCGTTCTTGAGTTATAAAATTACAACGAAAAGTGGCATTGATTATATATAGATAAAATAATGAAATGCATATTGCTGTTTACTTTTATGACGTTATATTCAAATTGAAGTCAGTTTTTTTGCAATTTAGTTAGTAGACAAAAAAACACTTGTACTATCCCTTAAGTCTGTAATGCCACCTACATATCTGTTCAGTAAACTAGTGTGATGTTTATCGTTTGTGAATGAGAATTTTACCTAAAAATGGTGATAATGGTAACAAAGTAACAATAATAGTAGTAGGGGTTTAATTTTAGATGAATTAGAAACTGACAGCAAAATTACGTTCTTCGCAATAGCGATTTAGTTCCATTTTGACTACTGAATAGATGTTTTTGATGGCTCTATACAAACGTCTAGTATCACAGCAGTTACATATAATATATTACCTGCTCTACATAATATTATCATATTGAAAATTAGTGTCACAGTCTTGTGACTTAATATATGTAATATAATATGTCGAAAGGGCTTCTTTATGATTGCCTTGTTTTCCAGTTTAGGCTGTTTTTTTTTTAATTTTATGTAAATCTAGTGTGTTGTTCCACACGAGAACTAAATTGATATTGATAAGAATTCAGAAATTGAAGTAAACCAGCAGTAGCGGTATGCGGTTTATGTGTTACAATGTCGACGGTCAACTCCTAACCTTGCCCGGTGCGTGCAGTTCCACACAAAATTTATTTTAGTACGTGAGCAAACAACTTGTTTCGTTATCAATGACGGCTCGGCCTCAATACAGTGACAGTTTTTGTATCCGTATCCGTACGAATTTAATACCTTTCGTGTGATTCGTGTGAGTTCGTTCGCAGTGATTTTTTTAATCATAGACATTTGAGTTTGTTTTTAAACAGTCTCATTTATCCTTGTTAATTCGTCGTATGATTTCAGGTGACTTATTTTCAATTACAGTCATTGATTTGTTAATTCGACTTGTGATATTGGGCACTTTTTAATCATAACCATTTTGAAACTAATCATAGACATTGGTTAATATTTGAACAATCTGATTTATGTTTGATGATTCGTCCTCGTTTCATATTTGTTACGTTGTTCGTGCTTTTTGTTTTCGAACATTTGCAGTTTTATCTAAACCCTTTTATTTAATATTCGTATTTACGTCTCTTTGAAATAACATGTAACATTGTTCCGTTACTGGACATTTCGTTTTCTGTTTAGTTTTCATAACTTTTTGTTACAGTTACAATAAATTTATTTTTACATTTTAATGGGATACCGTAGATAGATTTTCATCAGAATTAAACATTAGTAATCAGGTCAATATTGATTTGTTAGTTTTAAATTTAATATTGCAACTAATTAACAATATTTCAAAGTAAAGACTTCAGTAACTATAGGGCAAGTAGTGTACTTGTACTTTAGAAACACCATTACGTTCGCGTCAATTAAAAGACAAACAAACAGACAGATCTTTGACTTTGACAGTTCAGTGCTGTTATATGACAGCATTTCCACATTACTTTTTTTTGAAATGGCTTATATGTTGCTAACCTCGCGAGCGAGTGACAACTTCACCGGACTATGATTTTATTACTTTATACCTTTAAATTCACGTAAAGAAAACTGCTTGTAGAGTAGGTACGTGACGTGTCCGAAGGTACACTACCCCTATTATTTTTTCTATAATATTCTCAACTAGCTTCCACTCGCGGTTTCGTCTGCATTTATATTTTTTATTTTAGTCCATGCGTTATTCTGATGTGTTAACTCAAGAGTGTCATCATTCAGTAGTTTTTGCGTGAAAGAGTAACCGGAACGTGACATTGTCATTATGCCGGTAGGAAAACATAAGGTGGTGGTGGTCGGTATCAGTAAATTCGTTTCATTTTATTTGAAAAAAGCTTTCTTCCCTTGGAAGGATCATTGTCATCAAGGATCGCATGATGAAATTTCAGAGAAATCGAAGAAAGCCCTTGATTTTTTTACATACTTAAATGATATCGCAATATTGAATAATAATTTTTTTTTTTTTGCAGTTTGACTACATTTAAATTATACGTTTTAATAATACTTATAAATAAAGAGAATCTGCGCTTCGAAAAACTTCGCTTTATTATATTTTAACGTTAAAATAATATGACTTAACGATTTCGCAATACATGTGGCCGAATTCGCTTTACAAATCTGCAACAGAATCCAACCGAAATCGACATTGAAGATGATTTTCGTGTTTAAGTTAATAATTTAAAAGATTAACAAAGAATAATCTGCTGTAGTTTTATTTATTAGTTAATCATAATTCATAACGTGAACATGAAGTATTTGTGTATTTGAATATGATTCTCGGCCTCCTAGATATAATTAATACTCAAACTTAGAGTAACTAACGAACAACCATCAGTATTCATTACCAAAATATTATTTAAATGAGTGAAACTGGCGCGACGTCGAGCCCACCGTCACCCGAAGCAGGATAATAGGTATCACTCGTAATTACTTCATATCAGTAGTCGTTTAACCGCCGATGGCTACAAACTATTGGTTCATTACTGTTACTTTCTACAAGGTCAATGTTATAATCACTCCGCGGCCGTAGTCCCCAAACATATATTTTAAGGTCTTTTTATGATTATTTTTTGTGTATTTTTGGTTACGCTTTATATTCAATGTTTCTTTTTTTCCACGAGTGAAATGGTAATATAAGTCACATTAACTGAATTCTGTTTCTAGAATAATACTTGTGAAATCTAGATTGTATGTTGTAAGTAGCACTTGCTCATACTAAGCGTCAGGAGCATTCTATGGTCGAAATGAAACAGATGACTTCTTGAATAAAACTAGATTAGGTATATTGTCTACAAGTGTACATAAAATAGGACAAATAACATAATAAAATATCATGCCTCTACAAAGACTACAAAATAATTCTGTTCTATTATACCATATACATATGTCATAACGCCAGTGCTCCAGTTTGGAGACTGGGGTAGGTTAGGATAACTAAGTAAGAAGCCTTATCTTCCCCTACCTCAAGTTGGCAACGTAGCATTGCCACATTTAGTGTCAAAAGACGATGGACATTTCTTACAAAAAATCGTCTGCTTGTTTGCGTTCCAATGCCATAAACAAAATCATTGGCAATTAGAACCTGGGTACTTGACGCTCGGACGACGAAGGCGACGAGGGTCCAGGCATCGAAAATGCTGTTATGTCTTCTTTTTATTTTATGCCTATATAAAAAGTAGAAGTATATTCACCACCATATCCCGGAAGGGGTAGACAGAGTCGCAACCTTGACACTTAGGTGTATTAAAGACGAATAGAAGGTTTAAGAAATTCTTAATTAAATCTTGGGGAAAATTTCTTCTTATTTAAGCTACGGTATTTCCGATAGCAGGCGAATCTGCGAAAAGCGATTCGTACTCCTCCGCACAAATATTATTAAACTCAAACCATTAATAATTGCGCCATCTAAAAAAACACTTAAAAAGTGATTTGGACAATCCTAATGTATATTAGCATTTTAATGTCTAATTACTAGTGTCAGACTGACTAGTGTCAGATATCGAAATTTGAAAAAAAAGAAGCAAAAATGTCAAACAAAATAAATTACATTAAAATATAATTACTATACATCCTTACGTCTTACATATAGAGCAAGGGCAACGTCGCTCGCTCGTTTTTGAATTATTGTTATTACTATTAGTCGGCAGTCCCTAAGATCTTCTTTCACTTTTTTTAATAATACAGCAAATTAAAACACCCACATATCCTCGATAACTATTTAGTGCATCACTATTAATCACCATCATTTGTTTGAATTGCATATCTATATTATAATAGATTAACTTTGTCTACACATTCATTTTTTTGGGGTTATTAAGAATTGGTTTAGCTAATTTTGCTCGGGATTTTCGTTGATAGGCAGTTTTATTAAAGTTAGCTAAGGCAGCGTTTCTTTAGTAAATAAATAAAGTAAAAACATCGAAACCACGTACACACCACACGTAGCTCACGATTGATACATCCAACGCCGTGTCTCTTCTTTTCAAACACGGATTATAAGAAAACGTGACAATCACAAAAATATTATAAAACTGAAAATGATCGCCTATGTTCATCTTCATATATCATTTGACCTTCGCCAATTGCTAGTAACTGGGTATTTTTTTTTTTAATTTCATTTTTCTTTTGATGCATATGGCCTAGAATTTAAGTGCTTAGTCTATGTTCATTAATAAGGCGGCTCATGATTCGCAGTCCTTGGCAAGAGATTTTAAAAGGTATGGCGTAAGGGTGTGATCACACCATCGTCCGCTAGTGTAATAATATTATAACACTTTAAAATACTGATAGATATAACCTCTCGCGCAAACCGATCTAACTAGCTAGACAGTTGGTGGTGGTTCGCGACTTCATTGGTGGCGCTGCCTCTGTAGCTGTTCTGGTTTTTTCTTAGCAACTTTGGTTATACCTATGCCCTTTTATAAAATAAATTACTGAACTTGATTTTAGTCTGTTCTAGGAAATAGTGGACGGGAACCTTCTATCTGTAGTTCAGCACATTACACGAAATTCACATCACCTACAATATACCTACATAAAAAATGTTTAGGTTCTGCAGAGCCTTTACTCCAAAGTTTATTGCTGCTTTTACTTTGGATGAGGATGGCACCTCTTTTAGGAATTGATTTTTTTTTAATTAAAATAAAGTTCGGTAATGGATAGATTGGCTGATTTTATGATTTTTTCTTTTTTTATCAATTTTATTTTATTTTTTATTATATAATCCCTAATTGTACTCAAAATGTTACAAGAGAATTAAAAATAAAAGTAAAGTTGCAAAGTACGCGCTTGACCCATATACATTGATTTGAGCTAACCCGATTATATTAAACAAATTAAAAATTCGACTTATGTGTAAACACAAAGTTTTTTTTTATTGACACTAACTAAATACAACAAATCCAAACAAACATTTCGCTAACACCCAATAAAAGCACTACTCAGTCAGATGATTTTTCTCGAATAACTAAAAAACTTTTCAATTTAAAAAAAAATACAAAATTTTTTTAGAGATTTGCGAATAATTATTTATTGTATATGAAAACGTATGTCTGTTGCAGAAACATTTCAAACTTCTCTTGGCAGACGAGTTAAAAAAATAAAAGGTTAAAATTTAATAATAAAAAAGCCATACTGAGAAAAGGTAGCATCCACCCCCAAAGTGAAAGCAACCAACGATCTACGGTAAAATTTTAAGGAGTCTGCAGAAATTTGATCTCACTAGACCTTTATCTGCATATCTATGTAACAGAATGTTAAAACGTGTTTTTTACCCAGTTTAAATTCTTTTATTCTTCTTTTCAAGAGCCGAATACGAAAATGTCTGATTGTCATGATTACAATATTTAGGAACTGCCGCCAAAACCTACATTATCCTTTTTAGCGCTCTTATTTCGACCGCATTTATCTTACTCTCATGCTTTTTCTGGCATACCCAACTCTCGCTTCCATATAGCAACGTTGGTATAACCACTTTGATTTAAAACCTCGCTTTTGAAATAGCTTGCCCAGCGTTCCATCCACACTATTCGCTGCACACAGTATTTTACGCATTATTGTGTATTTTATTATAAGGAAATTTGTCTAGTTAGCAATTAAATACCATAAAAAAGATTGATCAGGAACAATAAATTATTCATATGCAAGCCGATGCCTCGTTACTATGCACTTGTCAACGACAAAGATAAAAAAAAACAAAAAAAATAAGGAATAGCTCGAAACACGCTTTTATATTTAATGAATTTAAAAAGCCGATATTAATTTTCTGTAAGTTCAAAATAAATAAAAACATGTGATTAAGAAAAAAAGTATCGTAAAAAAGCGAGAGATACTTTTTTAAAAATCATTTTTTAAAAACTTAGAGACAGTTATTCTCTACTTTTTATTTCAGCTAGATACAGAAGAGTGTTTTTAGTGTAACTGTTATTAGTTTACCAAACCCTATCACTGCTGTGTCAAGTTCTGTCCTTATGCCAGCAAATTTTGTATGAATATAATTGACTTATTACAGAAGTAAGGCGACATTGCTTGTGTTGGCCTTTTGCTTAATTGTTTTACTATATTTTACGTTAATTGAAAAATGTAAAAACTATTTACCTTTGTCTTTATCTACACGTACGAGCTGCTGGCAGGCGGTTAAGTTGATTCACAAGCTGAACTTAGTTTCTAAGATAGAACTAGGTGTATGCATATTAATGCTTTGACTTAACCGTGTTTGAGTTCTGTTTCGAACTTGCAACTTTTGTTTGTTCGAGTATCACAGAATAATTTGCTAGGCGAATCCGCTGAGTTGACTATAGATAAGTGATTAGAAAATGCTTCATTTATCTACCTGACGCTATTAAACATGATTCTGTATTATTTGCTAATGATACTACCCTCCTCATCAAATGTAAAAGTAAAGTAAGTATGACTTTAAAGAGGAGACATCTGAAACTATGTCGAAAGTCTCCGCATGGCTTGATGAAAATAATTTTAAAATAAACCTTTCTAAGACAAAATTAGTAGAGTTTCAAGCACATTATAGGGAAACTAAGAAGTTAGATATTTTTCTATATAATCTAATATTGAGAATGTAGATTCTACTAACTTTCTAGGAATAGAAATTGATAAATTTTGTAATTGGAAATATCATTTTGACTCTCTTTGTAATAAAATTGATAGATTCGTGTTTATTTTGAAAAGATTAAGAGAAGTGGCAGACTTAAACGCATCTCTTTTAATATATCATGGATATGTTTCCTCAGTTCTACAATACGGTATCCTTGTTTGGGCTGATTCGGTTGATTTGATTAGAATCGTTATAGTTAAAAAAAGTGTATAGGCGCTATATGTTAATCAGTTGCATTCTTGTAAAACACTTTTTAAATATTTTATTATTTTACCTTGCTTAAATAATTCAACTGTATTTTTATTCCCAAAAAACATCATTTGTTTAAGACAAATGCTAAAATTTTAGGATTTTCACATTCTAGAAATAGTGAGAACTTATAACACAAAACGTGCGTAGCCAAAAACTTAATATTTATAAAAATAGTGTTTGTTGTATGTTATATCGTATATTTAACAACATTCCTGATGGTTATAAATAACTGCCTCTAAAAAGGTTTCGGGAGAAGCTATTTGTTTGTTGTTAGATAAAGCTTTCTATAGCGTAAACGATTTTTGTGCAGAAAAGTTAAATTGATTTTTTTCTAATATAATATAATCATAGCAAATAATGTTTTTGATTGCCGGAGAGTTTGTTTTGCCGTTTCTTTTCCTGACTGGCTAGTTTTGGAAACAGTTGTAGCTTATGGTAGTTAGGGTTAAACCTAATCGCATTTTAACAATTTTGTTATAATATTAAAACATATTATAATTCTAAATAATATCTTTGTATGAATTTAAAAATATTTGCACATCACAATGTTTTAAAATATGTTGGTATAAACAATATTTTTTTATAACAGCTTCTAACACAAATATTCAGCAAATGAATAAATAGAATTTTTAATTTTGTTTCATTTTTCTATCGCCTGTGTGGTTTTGTAACGAAAATAATATTAATAATAAATTATTTCATAAAAGAAGGAGCAATAATTGGTGGGAGCTATCTTTTAGGCATCACATGCCTGTGCAAGAGAACTTCGCTCTAAAATTACATTTATTTGAAATTTCCATTCTAAAACCTCATTTTTCAAGCCAGATGTTAACAATTTTTGAATATAAACAACTTACTATAATAATAAGTAAATAATTTAAACAGAAAAAATAACTTTCACGTAATGTAATTCAAATATAAGCATAATCTTTGTTAGCCGACCTCAAAAAAAAGACCATACGCCAGACATGGGTCTATACCATATGGTTATATACCCGATATGGGTCTTACATTTAGCGATTGGTTTTTTTCACAGGAAATTAATTCCTCGTGTAGAATAGGTATAGTTCAGTGGGATCTGTGTACGTGTTGTACACAAATGTCTGAAATAAAGATTGCATAATATTCGGCTTGCAGGGCTTGGTGTTTTCATTAATAACTTCAGTCTGCTATTACATCACAATCTGTAATAACGTAGTTAATTTAATTCATATACAAGAAATATGTTTTGTCAATAAAGTCATTAAACATTCCCTCAATCTTTAGCCAACTGTAGCTAATATTTTTTTAACTATAAACAAAAATACTATATGTATACCCGTGTTGGTCCGAGCTCCTTTGCAGAATAGACCATCTGCCTTCCTGCCAGGCAGCTCATAAGAGGCGAGCATAGGCTTACCGTCACTAACACCGTGACATCTGACTAGGTGGTAGAGTTTCGCAGCGACTCACCCGGATTGGTACCACCGCGGTACCTTACCTATTCCTATCGCCATAGCGTCATGACGTGTTCTGGTTTGGAGGGTCAGGTAGCCGGTAAACATACTTTTGCTCGAGGCCTAACATCCTGACCTCAGGTTGGCAACGCACCATTACCACCTTTGGTGTCTCTAGGCGTCGTGAGTTTCTTACTATCGGGAAATCCGTCTGCTTGTTTGCCTTCCAATATCATAAAAAAATTGTGATGTATATATAAAATTTATGAAAATGGAATGTATGATCTAACTAAACACATAATTTCTATTATTTGCATAAATATGTTTTACAAATAATAGAAATGCAAAAGTTACTTGAATATTGAAGTAAAACTAGTTTTGTTTGATTGTTTTACAGATTACAAAGATCCAGAGACATTCACGTGGGAGAGCTACCTGGCGGAGACCATGTCGACTGCGGTGCCGCCGCGGGCATTCAAGACTCGACCACCGATGGGTTTTAAGCCGGGTATGAAGCTAGAAGTGGTGGACCGCAGGGTGAGTTATCACTTACTAGCTTACGTGACGGGTTGTGACGTCGGCCGTGGCGTTGACGCGGGGTTTAGGGATGCACCTTCGAGACATTTACGTGGGAAAGCCGCTTGACGCAGACGATCTCAGGTTGCATCTCACCGACTATATGTAGCTCTGTCTGAGTTTCTTAAAACTCAGACTGAGCAAACAAAAATGCAGGAATAGATACACACAAAAGTTTTTTTTTTATTTGACTACTGTAATGTACGTCTATATTTTTTTTGAACGATTTTGACGCGTTTTTTAATTGATAGTGATTCGAGGTGAAGGTGTTAGTTATGTGTAACATAGAAATTTGGTCCACCCGTGCGAAGCTTCGATGGGCTGCTAGTTTATAAATAAAAATGACTGCACATAAAATTAAAATATTAGAATGAATAACTTATGTATTGAAAAGTTATTTCATTAAAAAAATACCTTCAGGCCCATATCCCCGAAGAGGCAGGTAGAGATACAACTAGGGCACCCACGACTAGCCGAAGACACTAAGTCTCACAATGTGATAGGGTGGCAAGCCTATCGCCAATCGGGCACACATCCAATCCCGAGCAACGTTTTTTTTATTAGAAAACTGGATAAACCGAATTTTCTTTTTGTTGCCCGACCCGGGAAACGAACCCGGGACCGCATGCAGTCAAGTCCAACACTTTAACCGCTAGACCATAAAAGATAACTGACTGAAGACCATTAATTTTTTTAAAATATCAAGTGTTATGAAAAAATCACAAATTTATTACGAATAAATAAAAAACCGACGATTTGAAAAGCAGGTTTAGATTTCTGTGTGATTTTTTACTGTGATTTTTTCTGACCAAAATTGACACGTAAAATGAAGATGATAATGTAACTGCAAGCTTGTGTCAAAATTATGGTAGGAAATAACTTAAATAAAAGGAAGTCAAAATGTAACATTATGTATTTTTTAGGTATATTCATTTAACATATTAAAAACAATAAAAATAGTAAAATAGCTTGTAATACAATATAATCTGTTATTTACTCAAGTAACTTATATTCGATTACTATTATTAAATATTAAAGAAATACTTATCTTCAACCGAGGGGTAGGTACTCAGAGTTAATTAACAACTAACAGGAGGCAAGCCTTAAGTTGTGTCCGCTTCGGAGTCTCGAGCAAATGTGCCCCTCTTCTCGTAAACAGTCGCCTTACCCCCGTAGGGGGGCAGGGAAAAGGTTCCGGGGCGTAAGCCCCTTGTCCTTAGTGTCATCCGCTGGCTGTGACAACAGCCAGGTCGTTGGATGGAGAATTTCTTCCCTGGGTCAAGTCCGGTGGTTTGGCCCTCCCCTTGCACCGCCCTAGATCTTCATGTCACCTCGTGCGATCAGCCCTACCAGGTGGAACCCCGTGGGGGGAAGTCCAGCAGAAGCGATCAGCGAACGTGGGTGACGACTTGGCGAGAGCGGTGGGTGCCCCTCCTCGTGACGGGTCTAACCTTTTATCTCCTTACCCCGCCACAGTACGATACTCCTTCCAACCAGCCCCGCCTCTGACTACCGGACGCTATTCAAAACAACTTAGCTCACTTAATTCTTCGAAACTACTTTGTCGTAAACAATATTAATGAAATGAAATGAAATGAAATGAAAATTATTTATTTGCGGAATATGTGTGTTAAAAAGTTGTTATAAAGATATTTAAGAATACAACATATTCTACCACATTGTGGTGTGCAAATATTTAGTTAATTTTAAAAAGTTACGTATTTCTATAAAAATGTACATTTAAATCACAGCCCTTATTTACATTTTAATAAACATTATATTTATTTATGAACATAAGTTTCATAATTTGTTATAAATTAATTTAAAGGTAGATTAATTTTTAGTCCTATCTTATTTATTTTATTTAAATAATAATTAGTAACTGTAATAAAAATAAACAAATTCTAATAAGTTATTAATTCATTTAGTCAAATCAACGACTAGATTATAAATAAAATGTTAATGAATCACCAAACATCTCACACGTGCATGTGTGGACAAAGCCATTAATAGTTTAGGTACGAAAGAATGACAAATATACAGAAAGAATGACATGTATACAGAAAGAATGACAAGTATACAGAAAAAATCGGATAATATTATAAGGTAAACAAACAAAGGCATATTGTGGTGCTAATAAAGACACGTCGCCTAATGTATCTTCGAGAAGATGGGCAAGGTGTGACCAGGGCACGCACGATTAACTGAAGGTACATTAATCTTAACAATGTGATAGGTGATCGGCAACCAGGTATTTATTGAACCTCAAGCAATTTTTTTTAATTAAAATTGGAAAACCCATTGCTGTTGCTCGATTTGGTTAACGAATCCATCGTGTAGTCAAAACCAACACTGACCTATTAGACCACATAGGCGACGTGATGTGACGTAATGGTACTTTAATAACTAAACTGGGACATAGTGGCGAGCAGTGACATAACAATGCTTACATAACTTGCAGGTACCATTTTTGATACGAGTGGCGACGATAAGTGCGGTTAAGGGACACCAGGTGCGCATAACGTTCGACGGCTGGCCGGACGAGCTCTCCTACTGGCTGGACGACGACTCGCCCGACATACACCCCGTGGGCTGGTGCCTCAAAACTGGACACCCGTTAGAACCGCCGCTGAGTGAGTGTCGATGTTCCCTACATATTATGTTATCCTTAGTTGAAATTAAAAGTAGATTTACCAATTTCAAACAACTTTTCGCAAGTAGTAATTGCTCTAGTGACTATAAATAACATCTAAATTACTTCAAGTGTGCGTATATAAATTTAAAATTTTACCAAATTCCACCTGACCGCTTGATAACTAAAAATATTGAAATTAAAATGAGATGTTCCCAATCCGGTCAAGGTGTTTTGAGTAACCACAAAACTGTACATACATGAGATGAATCTAAATCTTCCTTTCATTGGAAGCAGGTCAAATAATCTATATATTAATACGTGATGCCAAACCTTTGGACCCCTTTTTACGAAAATTGAGCGGACGCAAGAGCATAAAATTTGACACACTTATGGTTTATGTGTAGAAGTACAGAACGCTAATATTTTTCAATAATAATGCTTATCAAGTACATTTAATTAATAAATAAAACATTACCCACACTACCATCCATTTGACACACACAAACAAATATATTGATGATAATGATAAAAGATCACAGATGGCGCACTAAAAAGTTTGGAAACAAAGTAGTTGGTCTTGAGAAATGAAGATGGCGTTCTTATCAAGAAGATATTAAAATTTGTTATGGTTATGAGTGATGTCGGTTTGTCCGCAGCGGCGGAGGAGCTGCGCGTGTCGGGCCCGTGCGGCGTGGGCGGGTGTCGCGGGCTGGGGTCGGCGCGGGGCGGGCCGCACAAGCAGCACGTGGCCGCCTCCGCCTGCCCCTACCGCCCGCACCCCGCGCCGCCCGACCGCCTCGCGCACACCGCGCCCCCGCCCGCGCTCGCCAGGTATGTCTAAAATATTCATCTGTTACTTTAAACTCATCGTAATATATTGAAATTTCTATACCGATTTGTAAAATGTAATAAACAAAACAACATAAGACACATTTAGAAGACCCATATATGTTTTGTGAAGTCTGGTGGTGACCATACGTATGTATTATGTTGCGTTTTTTTTTTTTATTTTAGCTTATTTTACCGTGAAAACTATTGGAAGCCATCTATACTTAAAAGTGAAAGTAAACAAACTCGTAAAATATTTGTCGAAAATTTATCCTGAATTTTAAAATATGCTAAAACTCCTATTTTAAAAAATAATAAAAATAGGGACTAACACTGTTTTCATCGTAGCTCTCTTAATTGTTATGGTAGCAACTTTTCTTGAAATACAAAACCATGCAAAAATGTGAGTGAGTATACAAAATGTACATGCATATCTTGGCGCCAAGTTCCTTACAACGTAGGTAGATAGTATCGAATGACAAATGTCACGATCCTTCCATACCTGCCTAGCTTCCTTCACATTCATAACCGTTTACAGCTAAGCACGCCTGTTTCGGGGACTCTCAACACCACTCTCGGATAAAACCCGAGCAATTTGATCGTGGAACGTGTTATTGGATATCTGCTATGTCCATCTTTCGTCTGTCTTTCTTTCCATGTGACCAAACCAACAGAATATACCCTTTCTCATTTTTTCCCCAATTCATTTCAACCCCACACTTCCTCGGATCTCATTGCTAGATAGCTAGCGTTACGCCTCAGATTTTCCGTAATTCTCTCATTTCGACCCCATTTATCTACTTTCATGCTTTTTTTGACATACCCAACTCTAGCTTTCGAACATCAATATTGGGATAAGCACGGAATTATGCAAAGTGAGCATCCTCCGTCCAAAATTCACACTATTCCCTGCACACATTCTCCTTTCTAGATCTACTGTCTATTTTCTATAAGATATACAATTTCATTCACTTGTAGCTCCATATTGTCAACTGAAACTCTTACAGTCGTTCTGGTTTCGTCTTTTTCAAATAATACCAACATATCATGTAATGGTAAAAATGTAATGAATGACTCATAAGCAGGGTTTGAAATACCGGTATTTTTAAGAACTGGTACGTTTGACCTTGGTGCGATACCGGTACCGGAGGTGTTACCGGTACCCGACTGAGTACCGGTACTATTGGTTTAAGGGTTTTGTACCGCTATTTTCTAAATATTACCGGTACCAGAAAATACGTAACACGTTAGAATGAGACAAAAGTTTTTACTTAGTTTGAACTTCACTTATAGCGACGTTTGTAATGCAATGTTGCAAGTTATAGTTAATCCACTTGCTGGTTTCCAATTGAGCTAAAATTTTGCATGCATCTGTAAATCGGGTAACAATGGAAAATTATTATGATATGGAGCTGAACCAATAGAATTGCAACGTGGTTGTGGGAACTCTTAAAATTCCCAACATTATCCTATCGTATTTGGGCTTTATTTCGTGATCTTGAATAGTACTTAGTCTATTGCTGCAAATGGCTCTTGAAAATAAAAGAATGTCACAATCATATATTTTTTGGTAAAAAAAACGTTACGTTTGAAAGGCTCAGACTAATAAAAAAGTACCTTTTTATTTGGCTGATGTGATAGGTATAACCAATGTTACAATATTTATTCATAACGTAGCTATGCCTGCATCATCAGCCGCAGGACAATAACACGTTAGTTACATTTTTAACTGACTTCTTAAAAGGTGGTTATAACATATAATGTGTTTCGACGCCCGTATTTTTTTATTATTGTTAGTCGATTTCTCAGTCATTAATAAACTCAATGAAAATGTATTCGAAAGAGGTGGTCCCATTACCACTAAGTCGGGATCTGAAAATGGAATGCCAAATAAATGACTTTTTTTTGTGTATTTAGATGATATCATTTTGAAATTGAAGTCAATTTTTAACACTTTTACTGTATTTATTTTGCTGTGACAATCAAACATTCACGAATACAAAGTGTTTATTACGAGGGTGATCCAAAAGTTCGTGGCCTAACCTACATGGAGCTATGACATCTTTTTAAAATCTACCGTCATTTGTTAGTATGTGTCATATTGATTTATTGTTTTTATTATATTATATTACAGTTTCATTCCGATACTGCACAATATAAATTTTCTGTGATTATTTGTTTGAAGCAATCTGACGCAATTTTCAATAATGGAGAAAATTTAATACCGTGCAGTCATTCAGTACCTCAATAAAAAAGGCCTATCACCAAAAGACATCCATCAAGATATGGTGAGCACTTTGGGGGAGTCTGCTCCATCGTATTCCAGTGTCAAGAAGTGGGTAGCTGAGTTTAAGCGCGGTCGTGATAGCATTAAAGATGATCCTAGGAGTGGAAGACCTGCATCCTCTACCACGAAAGAAAACATCGATAAAATTTGTGATCTCGTACTGGGTGACCGACGTTTGACCATTTGTAAGATAGCTGAGATAATAAACATTAGTTATGGCCGGGTGCAATACATAATAACGGAAGAGTTGGGATGCCATAAGGTTTCTGCTCGCTGGGTCCCGAGGTTGCTTTCAGCTCAACAAAAACGAGTTCGATACACATTTCGCGAGACTGTTTGGAACTTTTTGAGACTGATCCCGAAGACTTTTTGTCTAGATTTGTTA
>NJDC01000721.1:231932-254870 GCA_002245475.1 Calephelis virginiensis | reverse complement strand
TGTAGGAGAAGTGCAGAACGCTAATATTTTTCGATAATAATGCTTATCCAAGTACATTAAATCAATAAATAAAACATTACCCACGCTACCATGCATTTGACACACACAAACAAGTATATTGATAATAATGATAAAAGATCACAGATGGCCCACTAAAAAGTTTGGAAACAAAGTAGTTGATCTTGAGAAATGAAGATGGCGTTCTTATCAACAAGATATAAAAAATTATTATGGTCGAATTTCGACCAATGGGTGACCACTATTAATAAATAATTTTAGTACATTATGGTAA
This sequence comes from Calephelis virginiensis, assembly GCA_002245475.1. Taxonomy (NCBI): domain Eukaryota; kingdom Metazoa; phylum Arthropoda; class Insecta; order Lepidoptera; family Riodinidae; genus Calephelis; species Calephelis virginiensis. The sequence goes on along the minus strand of NJDC01000721.1, from coordinate 254,578 downwards.
TATGTAATAGGATTCTTTTAATGTATTTGTGTAAGAAATGTCTTAATATGGAATTTATTTCGCTAAGGTCTAATAAATAAAGATTATTATTATTTTTAAAGTAACACAATAGGAACTTCAAACACGCCGTCACTTATTTATTGTATTTTTTTATTTTAAGCATACATTTCTTAAGTATATTTCCTTAAAACCTTAATATTTATTAGTGTATCTCTCTGAATTAAAAAAGATGACATGATTTATTTATAAATAAAATTTGGAAGTGCAAATTTTATGGGCAATGGGTTTCGACAACAATTTGTTTATGTGTGCTTATAGGGAGCCTGCTTCTTATATCTCCACTTGTTTTGGGAAAAGGGAGTAGTTTTACTCTAAATTTAACGCGTGCGAAGTCGCGGACAAATGCTAGTCAAATAGTAACTGTTGTGAGTGATGATCTCTCGACTGAAGATTTTGCGTTCTCTACATTTCGGAGATATGTTTGATAGTCACAAATGAACTTTATTGAATAAGGTGATATTTGTACGATAAAAAGTTATATGAGCCAAGCTATTGCAAGTTACGTGTTAGCGCAAATATACCGTTTCTAGATTTAAATATGTTTGGGATTTTACACGTGACCGCAGACGTCCGACGACGAGTCGCTGTCGAGCGGCGGCGGCAAGCGCTGGCGCGGCGGGGCGGAAAGGATTGGCGAGGCGGAGGGAGCGAGTGGGACGGAGAGAGCGGAGGGAGCGGGCGAGAGCGCGGGGTCGGTGCGGTGCGCAGCCGCCGCGGGCGCCGACGCGCCGCGCGCATTGCTGGCGGCACACGTGGCAGAGCTCGCGCTTCCCGCCGATCCCACGGCCTGGACACAGGTATGCAACAATATGCCGTTACCACCGTACCCTTTGAGGTTCCCACACTAGGTTTTCAGTAAGGTTCTGACACTTACGGGTGTGCAGGATTTTGCGCCTGTATGGTAACTTTTCCTAGGTTCAGACGTAAATAATAACTGTACTTCTCTATTCCAAACTATTGGTACTTATCTGTGTACTAAACATGGTAGTCACTGGCCAGAACCGTGCACTTCGCGATCTCTGCCAATCCATTGGACTGCATTTCTGGCACGAAAAATTACCGGAGAGCGAGCTAGGCCGTTGCCTGGAAGCGACCCATCACGCCAAGCCCTTACGGACGAATCGAGAGTGGGGAGTGCCAAATAGGCACTTGCAATGTGAGAAGTGGAATGGAAGCGAAGATGAACTAATTGGTTGATGTAATGGATGAGAGATGCTAGGATTTACTGGGAGTAAGGGAGACTAAGCAAAAGGGGAAGTGATACTTTTGATCTTCACGGTAGTAGGTTGGACCTGTGGTCTGGTGTACCGCAGAGCGATCATGCCAGCGCTGGTAAAAATCATCTTATCATCTCGCTTAGACTCAGGCCTTAAAGAGTATGGTCTGGTTCATTCCAGATTGCTCTGGGTCCGTATTAATCTCGGAGTCACGGGTTTTTGTGGTAGCAACCTATGCTCCGGTAAACTCGTCGTTGCCTCATGGCCCTAAACAGATTTCCGGAAGTGTTTAATGGAAACGAGAGCCTTCTATGGTCTGACTCTTAATACAGACTACTATTTGGTTATTGACCGGTTTAGGGGTCTGTTGAATAAGTGGAGGCATGGGCGAGTGCGTGTTCCATTTGAAGGGCTTGAATGGATTCAGAGTGAAAAGTTGCAAGACCCGAGTATAGAAAGCATGTATGAGAGTCAAGTCCAAGACAAGTTGGGTAGTGTGCGCCTACCGGACTTAGACGTGGATGACTACTAGAATGTTTTGAAAGATACTATGGTTGATGTCGTGAAAGAGGTATGTATTTGTATATATTTTGCACTCCCAAAGATGTACAAGTCAATGAATGGTGACGCATGGTCAAAGCCTCAGTTGAAAGAAAAAAGAAAGCCTGGCTAGCCTATGTATCATGTTTCCAATCGAATGACAGTATGAAAGATTTGAAGAAAGAAATGTACCGTTGTTGCGAGAATATTACCGAACACTTAATGAAAGAGAAAGTAAGAAACTAGAAGAGATGTTGGCTAACAATTTTGTGAATTGTGATGCACACCTAACTCTTGGTGAGTTGTGAAGAAGTCTTAGAGTTGTTCGTCTGCTTCTAGAATGAAAAGAAATTAAGTCTAAGTGTGGTGACATTCTTGCAAACACACATGATGTGTTAAAATGGTCGATTGAATTTTATGGAGATAATATGTATGATAATGCCCAAGATGCTGCCGCTCAAACGACTCGGAAATAGTGGAGACATGTGATGGCATTATGGTGGAAAAAGTTTAAAGTTAAAGTCTGAAATATGGTAAGGCTGCGGGAGTAGATATGGTTCCAGCTGAGATGATCACGCTTGGTGGTCCTGCCGCCCGGGACTCTTTCTGATTTCTTTTTAACAACTGTTTGAAGACCGGCAGAGTACCCGAACCCTTTGTATAAAGGCAAGGGTTCACGCATGGACTGTGCAAGCTACGGTGCAGTCAGTTTGATCAGTTTAGCATCAAAGGAAGATCGTTGAAAGTAGGATGCAAGAGATGTCCGATGGAATATTGTGGGAGGCTCAAGGCGGTTTCAGAGGATGTACGGATCAAGTGTTTTCGCTCCGCAACATCGTAGAAAGGCATCTAGCTGTGGCCAAAAGGTTTTCTATTGTTTTATGGATCTCGAAAAAGCGTTTGATAGGTTTGTACATAAGATACTTTGGGATATTTTATCAGACTATGGGATGCACAGTCAATGTTCTTAGATTGTAAAGCGAAATATGTACGGGGGGATGGCAAGATATCGCCTTGGTTTGATGTGAACATTGGCGTGAAGCAGGGTTATAGGTTGTCAGCACGCTGATTTGTCAAAGATCATGGGGAATACATATGGGCGACCAAGTGGCGGCCAAGCCTGCTTTATACAGATGATGTCATACTTTTGGGCTCTACACCATCTGGGGTGCAAACACTGGTCACAGATATGAAAGGAGATTGTAAGGAAAGGGAAAGCATTTGAATGTGATGAAAAAGAAATGGTGTTTGAGAGTAGCGGAAACGGATGTAAGAGTTTTAGTTGATGATGTAGTGCTAGAACAAGTGAATGAAATGGTAGATCTTGGCTTAGCAGGGATGGCAATGTACATCGCGGATGTGGAAAGGAGAGTGTGTCCTAGAAATAGTGTGAATGGAACGCAGGGTAAGCTATTTCAAAGTGAGGTTTTGAGTAAAAATGCTAGACTCGCTTTGCATAATTCTGTGATTATCCCGATGTTACTGTATGGAAGCGAGAGTTGGGTATGTCAGAAAAAGCATGAAATAAATGCGGCCGAAATAAGAGTGCTACGGAAAATCTGTGGTGTAAAGCTCGCTGACCGCATTCGTAACACTGAGATCCGAGAAAGAGTGAAGAGAGAAATAGTGAAATTGAAATAAAATGTTGGTGAGAGTGAATGAGATAAAACATGCTCCGCTAGTTCGGTCATGAGGAATGAATAGCATATGAAGGATTTATTAAACACATACACAATTCGATTGTGTATGGATGTAGGTACCCGGGGAGATTAAGGTTGACAATCCACTATCAAATCGTTGGGGTTTTGCTCGAGGGTAGTGTCTAGTCTTCGAAATCGGCGTGTATAATAAGGGTGATGCATATGTAGTGAGCCAGAAAGGTCTCGCACTTAGCGTGAAAATATGTTTGTTTGTGTGCGTATGTACGTACTTTCTTTAATTCCCCACTATTTTTCGGATTTCACTTTTACGAATGCCATTATCAAGCGTTACAACACATTTCGACCGCATTTACCCTACTCTCATGCTTTTTCTGATATACCCAACTCTCGCTTCCATACAACAACGTTGAGACAAGCAAAGAATTACGCAAAGCAAGTTTAGCACCTTGGCCTAAAACCTCGCTTTGAAATAGTTTACCCAGTGCTTCCTTCATGTATCGCGATATAGCTTCCATCCTTTGTAAAACATTACAAAAACATAGAAGTTTTATTCACTTGATTCAGAACTACTTCATCAACTTAAACTTTTATGACGCTTGGCAAGCTTTTTTTAAATAATCGGTATCTATTTTCGAAAAGTTAGGTTAACCTACCTAACAATCGCGCCTCTGCAAAAGCGCACACTTTCTGAACGACAGGATCTGAAGAATTTGGAGTGGTGACGCGAAATTCTTCCTACTCATCAACTCAACATCTTATACTAGTACCTATTAGTAATTTAAAAATTTACATTGATCATTGTGATCACTAAAAATGTTACACAATAATTAATAACACAATAATAAATAGCCACAACAGGTTACGGATCGCACCTACAATCAATATAATAAACAATGACAAACTGAATGTTGTTTATTTTTCGAGGCGGAGGTTATTAAGGGGGTTGTGACCACGTCGAGCTATTTCGTACCTCTCACGAGGCACGATATTAGAATCGGCGGGCATCAGTCGAATGTATTGCTTACGTTATATTCATCGGATATTTTTTTGTTATTTTATATATTAAACACGTTATCGATTCTAAAGCGTTCCTCAAAATTTGGCTGGTACTTTGGATGCAAGGCAATAATTATTTTTTGACGTGTTCCGGTTTGGAGGCCAAGGTAGCCGGTAAACGTACTTTTGCTCGAGGCCTAGCATCCCGACCTCAGGTTGGCAGCGCACCATTACCACCTTTGGTGTCTCTAGGCGTTGTGAATTTCTTACCATCAGGAAATCCGTCTGCTTGTTTGCCTTCCAATATCATAAAAAAAAACGTACCATTCATATTTGAGCAATACGGAGTGTTCGATTAGTTGCGTGATAGACGGTCGGTGTGGTGTCCCCAGAGCGAGGTGTGCCTGCTGGTGGCGCGCGTGGCGGGCGCGGGCGCCGGCGCGGCTGCAGCGGGTGCGCGGCTGGCGGGCGCCGAGCTGCTCATGGCCTCCCGCGCCGAGCTCGCCGCCGCGCTGCGACTGCGGCTCGGGCCCGCGCTCAAGCTGCACGCGCTCGTGCGGGCCGCCCGCCTGCACGCGCACCCCCCCTGATGGTCACACCACCACACGCTCGCCGCCATCATACTGTGACTCTAATGTGTGTAACAGTTCCATCCAGGTGTGACTCGCACGTAATACGAGACATGTTTCATTTAACTGTGTCTCTCGTGTATTCCAATGTTATAATAAGTGTCGCCGTAAAATTCTATAATATTAGTACGTACGTACGTACAATGAGTACTAAGTACTACGTTGATAATGTACATAATTTCTAACATTTCGCCTTGGCCCGGAAACTTTCAGAGAGATATTCAATTTTGTCATCCTTCTGAAGGTTCCTGACCCACCATCTCTTTAAAGCAAATTGTTCATGTTCCGACAAGACTGTAACTTGTGGCTTTCTTCAAACTATTAGTATTCTATCAATCAAATTGTTAGTAGCCGATACATTCCGTGATACACCGAACAAACGAATAATTAAAAATAAAGCTAACCATTAAACTGGAGTCTTAGAAAACTGTAATTTTCAAAGACTTGAAATGCGGTAATATCATTTTGCAAAAAAACCGGAAAAACTATAGCCGTCTTATTAATAAAAATCGCCTACTTCAGGTTTATCGGAGGTTACTACTGTACTCGTTATTCCCTAAGTAACCAGGTATATTATCTTCATTTTGAAAACATTTATAAACGTGTTGTGACCATATATTAACAACACTTTTCTTACGAGAGATTAACGTGTGTATTATGGAAACACAATATGTATTTTTGTTCACGTATAGTGGGAACGTTTAAAAGGAAAAAAAATTGAAATATTTATTCTGATGGAAGAAGAGGCAGCAAGGTCTTCGCAAAATATTGATTTAAAAAATTAGTAACTTCCATTATTTTTTGTTTTAGGTTTAATTTCCTTATTTTTTGTTGATTTTCAAACTTAAAATAAATTATGCAATTAAATATCGCAAGTTGAGTTTTCTAATGGTTTTTAAAAAGAATATAATATTCTATTTTCGGAAATATGGACAAAATGTCCCTTACAATGTCTCTAAACCATGTAGCGGCCTGGAGTATTATTAAATCAAAAATCAAACTCGAAGTAGTTTCTACTACATGATTGTTAATACCTACTGAATTTGTGTAATGTAACTTCAACCTTGAACTAAAGTTAGATTCGATATATGCTTATTAATAAGATGGTAGCAATTTTATAATCATCATTTATTTCAAAGTTTGTTTTGCTTGTTATTGTTTACTTTTATTAAATTATTTGTTTTTTTATTTATTGTTTCAATTACTGAATGTAAATTATAAAAGTGGTATTCATTTAAATTTATTTGTGTAAATATTCCGTTCAACACTGTAATGTCTATGTATTTTTTTATTATAAATCTCCAATAATAGTTTACAGAATAATAATTTACCTTATCTGAATGTGAAAATAACGATGTTGTTATTTTAAAAAGATGACTTGGAAAACAGCATCAAATTGTCATTGGCCATAGTTATCATTAGCACAATATAAATTATTAAGTAAAACATAAGGTTGTGACAACTGTTAGTTGATGTGGTGATTTTTCACATGTTACCATTTTTATAATTACAATTACACCTACTTACTCGATGGTGTTTCGATACTTGAACAAAATCAATTTTGCTTTTTTAGGTTGTGTGTATGGAATTGTGACTATATGAAAAAAGTAATCTGTTCCTTGTTTAATTGTTGTTTAAAATAAAATGACCATGAAGTCGCATATATGACAACAATAATATTTGTTTTATACTAAACACTAATCGTGTCTTTTCTGATTTGCATAATATGAACTCATTTTAAATTACCTATTTTCCATAACTAAAGAAAATAAAGAAAAATGATAGGTACGTTTATTGCTGTTAACTTATCTTAATTTACTGCTAATAATATATCATATAAATCGAAACTCCGAATTGGATAACATTTTGTAAGTATATATTAATAGGTTTCTGGAGTTAGAGTGTTTAAAAACTTACTTGGATTCAGTAATTGGTGCTGCTGTCGATACATCACTAAATGTCTACGGCAAAAAGTTAACCGGGTCAGCTAGTTTACATACGATACACTTCAAGAAAATCAACGAAAAGATGCGCGCTCACTAATTTAACGCAACTAACTGTCTTTTTGTTTTAATTCAAGTAAAAGAAAAATGTTTGTACATTGCAAATAAAATAGACAAAACTGATTAGGTATAGTTATAACAATAGACTAAATTCTTGTATCTGTTAACGAAAATTATATTCAATTGAATTCAAAAATAAAACAAGGACTCACTTTGAAAATGTTTAAATAAACATACTGTTACTCGCAAACGAAAAGTAATCTGCAGTAGTAAGCATGTTATTAAAATTCTACGATCTCCTGTTTGCAAAAACCTTTTAGTGTTTGTGATGCACCAGTGGATAGGCTAACCATAAGATCCATCAATGGTTAGATTGAGGTTAAATAAACAAATTGATAATGGACTTTGAGTAAGAAGCCTTATTTATACTTTATAAATTTATCATAAAATTAGATCAGTGTTATAAAATCAGCAAAATTGACATGTTAATGAGATCACGTTTTTAGTAACATTTGTATATATTATAAAAAACCAAAGATATTGTGTTGATAACCAATATGGTAGTTTAATTTAAACACAATGTACCAAACAGAACATTTTAGTTGACAAATAGATAGATTTTAATTGTAATATATAGTTAAGATTTGTAAATGTAAATATCTATGTAAATAGCTACTTTTGTTCATGTTCCTCTTTTTTTTATTTTACAACTGAATGACACAAAAAAAGATTTTCTAGTGAGTTTATTTTATTTCACAGACGTTTGATAAAAAATGTTGAAAGACATAGATACAGATCTCTGTGACGTTTTTCTCTATTTTAGTTGAATAAAAATGCGAACTAAACAATATTCATCTCGACATTCCATTTGGAAATAATAATTTGAGATTACTGCTGCAGAAAATATTATATTGAATGTAATGAAAACTTAATTACTTAAAATTATAATCTTTCATTATTTAAATTCTAGATATGTTATTAAGAGGTAAATAATGTGATATCACATGATAAAATTGTTTTAAAGACATTTTCATGCAGCAGGTACATTACCTGATTGTGTGATCACTGCTGTCCATTACTTTGCCATTTGAAACTTCAAGAAAAGCAAAAAAACAGATATTAATAAACAATACTGTGAAATATTAAATGAGTTATTGGAAAGGAGATGTTTTGCTTAAATGTAATTGATAATAAAAACTTCAATGTCAATTGGCATTAATTCACAGTGGTCGGTCTCCGGGGGACCTCGGCTGAGGTATATAATATTAGTTGTACTTCCAAAACTAGTCACTCTGAGGTAGAATGAGCTGTGAAGAGTTTAGACCTTTCAGAAACACATATACTACAATTGCAGTGTAGAAATCTTTGTAGAAAAATATCTCTCTTGTACTGATAGTATTATTATATTATTTATATTTAATCCCTGAAATTTGTTAATATTTTATTGGATGATTTTTCTCCAGTTTTGTCGACCTGTAGTTTAATGAATGTAGAATAAGTAAGGTACTGATATTATAGGCCACTTTAAACTGAAATTGTTACTTATTTTTGTTAAACTTGTAAATAAAGACGATATATTCAACTCTATTTTTGCAGTGGCAGTGTACAAATTTAGAATTAATGGTTAAATAGGTAAGTTTTACACCTATGTTCTGAAACTGAAGTGGCATTTATGACTTCTAAAACTGTTCTGTAAATAAAAGAGTCTTGATAAATCGTTGATTTTTTTTAACCTGCGGACTTTTTTAGTAAGTAACTGATAAATTACTTCTATGTAACATCGATTTTCATGAAGTTTTGCAAAATAAATAGTCTTCAAGGGCATGAGTAGAGCACACAATATTATAACTGTGCAGAAAAGAGTTGAACTTGTTAACTAGCGTATTATGTCAACTCGGGGAAAGGTTCTAGTTAAGCGACATCACCCTTCTTCCGTACACACGCTGGAAATTAATTCGATGTACCGGGGTCTCTGCTCTGCCGTGCTCTGCCTTTTGTGGCGGCCGGAGACAGCAGGATGCCTCTGGTGGCTTTCTGTCTCGTCGGAAACTCGAGTTAGAAGTTCAGGGTAACTCCCCGCAGCTCTGGGGGATCTCGGGTGCAGGTCAGATTTGTTAGCACAAAGATGGGTAATTCTCAGCCCAAAGGTGGGTCCTGTAATCAACATCCAGCAGAGGTGTACGTAACCTCAGCAAGAATGTAGCACCTAGAGTGATATAAGTGGGACATATAATTAGTGCTCAATCAGGTGTACGTTACCCCAGCAAGAAAGTAGCACCTAGAGTGATATGAGTGGGACATATAATTAATGCTCGATCCGCTGTAAAATTAATGTATAAAAAAATGTGCATATTGTCGTTTTGGAAATAAACGGAAAAAACGATTCCTGCTTGGGTAACGTTGCTCCAGCAGGAAAATTGTAAAAGAATTATCGTAGAGTTAAAAATTGCGTATGAGCAGAAAGCTTATATTTGTGCGTCTTCAGGTTTTCGAGATATTGCGTTTCTTGCTGGGGTAACGTTTTGCGGAATCGCGTATCTCAAAGACTATTGTATGTGCGCCTGTAGAATAAACTTGCACGCAGCCATCATGGCCTATTGTGAAGACGCAGCGTTACGCCGCGTCTTCACAATGGGCCATGATAGCTCATGACAGACGTTCACGATTCTGTAGAATGCGTTATTGCCTGTGAGCGGCCATGATGGATTGTAATCGAGCGTGATCGCCGCTGTGTCGGTTTTTCGGATAATCATCAAAGGAAATTCGGCCATGATCGACGGCGCGTCCACACGATCGTCGACATTTGCCGGTAGTGTAATATTGGGGCTCTTGCATTTAACCTATTTAATATTCTGGATTTCTTATTCAGATATTTGGAATATCGCATACAACAAATATTACATTTATCACTATGTCTATATTTTTAATTGGGTTAAGTAGACGTTTACAACAAAAACTAGTGAGTAGTGTAGGCTTTTTCGGTCAACTCAGTATTATTTACCTGATCTAAATTGTTAGTAGGTTAAAATTTATTTGGCGAGTTTTTTTACAGATAAATCCAACAACAATTTGCTCGGCTCGAAACTCTTAAACACTAGCCTTGCAGATCCGTGAAAACAGATTCGCGGTCAGACTAATTAATTTTCCCGAGTACAAAAATGGTTTAGGACTTTTTCCTTGATTTTTCAAATTTTAAAATGATTTAAAATCTGTTAGAATATATGTACAGGAATAGAATCTGCTGCTTTCTCCTTTTTTTAGTCGGTTAAAAACTGATGTAAGCTAGTCGAGCCAAAACATTTTGGAATACAATAGGCTTGATAGGCCATGCACGTTAGAGTTAAGGGTTTCAGATTTATGTGTGTTATGATTATGAACAAAATGTTATTATAAAACATTCAAACATAGTAATGTTCATTTCATAATTACAACAAAATTCATACATAAAAATCTGAATAAAATGAATAAAATATAGTTGTTATCGACTTGTACTTATTAAAAATTTATAGTCTGAATTTACCATTCCATCTTTGGTATTGCAATCAGCGTAAGATCGTTAGACAGTCAGCCTACATCAGACATTGATAGATGATCCATCTTGAAAATAAGTAGCAATTACAGCGTTTATAATTTGTAACAATATTTCACAAAATTTTAAGTTACAACATAATAAGGAAAGATTGGAAAAAGGTCAAAAGACACTAAAAACTTTAGACATTCAATACACAATTTTGTTTGCTATTTTAAAAACTTAAATCATGTTACAACTTTTTTTTAAATCTTGTGTCATAAATAAACTTAAAGTTCGTCGATAGCTACTAATGCGACCAACAGCCGACGTTTGAATATATATGCTCTATAAGTTGCACCCTGATTGTGGATGTGTGCTTAGAGTTAAGGTGACGATTACGTATTTCAAGTACAATCATAGGCGGTCTTCATTCAATTCATAACCAGCCAACGGTCCGCAGCCCATATCGGGTGTCTAAAAAAAGTGCTCAACGGTCCCGACCCGATTTGGGCCTCGACTGCCGCGCTTCATTCGTAATTCCAGTTTGTTCAAGTAAACTTCGTGTATCCAAAAAAATTTTTTTAGTCTGTAGTCTGTCAGAATAAACAACCCGCCGTATTAAAAAGTTTGAAGTATGTCAACATTGTAAAAAAAAATTCAGAACGAGTTGAGTTGGCATGATTTATTCATCCGTTGCGCTTTTTATGAGTATGTGGTCGGTTAATGACTTGAAAACAAAAAGTGATGTGAAAATGTGCTAGTTAAGTGTTAAAATTTTATAATTCACTACATATAATTTAACTAGTTTTACATAAAATTTAGCCATATTTAAGTCGGTCATGTATGTATGTATGTACTTGTGACGTAACGGCCCGCTCGATTTTAACTATTTCTAATTATATAATAAATTATTCTTGTAAATAACATTTGTAATATGTTTATATGACATATCTACAGATAAAACATATAAGTTTTATGAGTGTCTTCCACTAAATACTCCATAATAAGAGATAATAAGAGATTAAATAGCACGTGACACTTTTTCAAACATGCAAGAATTTAATTGTACAGAGCTTGTGTTGTAAAATATTTGCATGGACATTGTTGTTTTTGTAATTGCATTCTGTTAAACGTTTCATGTCATTTCGAATAAAGTATACAGAAGGTAAATAAAACACGTTTGTTTTTAATAAGAAATGTTTTTCTTGGGAAAAAGCACGGAAAGTTTTTTCACATTTTGTTTGTTGCAAATGGTTTTGAGGTTAAACATACATATTTTTACGCTATTACGTAGCTTAATTCTCAAGGATTCTAAAAATATACACATTTATATGTTTTTCATACATAAATCGAAAGATATCATCGTTATTCGCCAATTTTATTTTGCCGCCATTTTTCGCCAAAAGTGGTGGCCATCGGGCGGGAAAATCGCTTTTGCTTTTGGACTGTTGACTGGATAACTTTGAGTAAATGATATTATCTCAAAGTTATGACAGTAAGTACGTTACTTGAAATATCACTGTCTACAAATTCTGAAGTCTCCTATAACCGAACTGACGACGGTAAATCAAGTTAGCATTGATTTGATAACTTTAAATAGACGGTTTTTTTGTTATAGACTTAGGCTGGATTTCACAATTGAATTTTAACGAGATCAACGTAAAAACATGTTCAGATTATTGTCAAGAGATAATATTCATCAGTGCGATGTACGTTACTTCGACAGTACGGTATGACGAAGTATTGTATTATGAATGTTCATAAAATCGACGTACGGAACTTCGAAAGATCGCTATGTCGAAGTACTAACTTCGAACGTTTGATTTCGATGTAGGTACACTGGGCAGAATTGTTTAAAACCAATGGTACAATTGAGGTTAAAAAATACTTATACAATAAAAATTTGGTGTTTCAGCAAATTATAATATATTATACGCTAGACCGCCTTCATGCTTCATAGTTTCCTTCATTTTGATTGTGTTACATAAAGGTAAATAGTAAGTATTTGGACGAGCGCATTCTGGAAGAGTTATGCAGAGGTACGACCAGGGCACCAACGATTAGCCGAAATTACTATGTGCTTAGTCTTATAATATGATTGGTGGCTTATCTATTAACAACTGGGAACTTATCTTATTCCGGGCAGCGTTGTGTTTAAGAGAAAATAGAACAAACGCATTCTGAATTACCCAGCACGGGAAAATTTGCACAACACAACAAAAACAATATATACAACACATTAAAAGAATTAATAAAAGAAAAAAACCTGTTTAGAAACAAAACGAATGACGGCAAATGTTAAAAAGAAAAGAAATAGTTCGCTAATTATAAGGTCCCAAAACTAAAAAAGAAACTGTGAGGCTCAAGGAGAATTTGAGCGATCTTGCTTAAACTTAGTCGGGTCATAAGTTCTGTCACATGTTTATCCATCATCATCATCAGCCGGAAGACGTCCACTGCTGGACATAGGCTTCCCCTAAAGAGCGCCACAAGTCACGGTCACCAGACGCTTATATCTTATATAGACTTTGTCCAAATCATCAGTCCACCGGGTGGAAGGTCGTCCAACATTACGTCCTCCGGTGCGGGGCCGCCACTTGAGAACCTTTCTTCCCCAGCGGTTTTCGGTTCTGCGAGCAATGTGTCCTGCCCATTGTCACATGTTTATTGTTAAATAATAATCACCTGTTTGTTTTGAGAAAATTTATTTATTTATCAAAATAAACTGAATAAAACGTGGCCTCTTATATTAATTACGTTTACTCAAAATGAGCGCCGCGATTTGCAATACAGGGCTTCAATCTGCCCGGCTAGTTATCTACTGCAGCATACACGAGGTCCATATCAATATCGGTGGCTGCTTTGAACAGGGATGCCTTGAGTGGCTCCAAATTAAGATATGATTTTGAGCAGGCATTCTGCTCCAAGTGTTGCCGTATTTTGTAATCCAACGGATTCAAGCCTAAACTGGCAGAGGGCCAGTCTCCGTGGCGGATGATTTCAATTTCATGTGCAGTCCGCCAGTATCGCGTGCTTTTCGCTCTAATGGCTGCCCCAAATCTGGCTGGAATGAGAAACGGGCTCCACAAGTATTTTTTACACTGTGTTTTAATACAAAATCGCATTCGTTGTACGCCTTTAGCACAAAATTGTATCTCAGTTAAGCCCCAATATGAGAATTAACCAAACCATGACTGAGGATGAAAAATGGCCTCGCTGGACACGCAGAATACGGTGACTTGCTTTGTCACTGCTGTGGACGTACATCTTATAATTCTATTTGTTGCAGCCCTCTTCCACAGTAAACATTTTTCATACGAAAAAAAAAACTTGACGGTGCTTTTTTCCTGTGTACTGCTTCAATAAAACGAGGAATCACTTCAATCTCATCTCCATTAGGCGCGCATCCAAGCAATGTTCTGTTTTTCTGCGATAATCTCATAGTCCTAAGTTTATTCAACACCCTTGTCACCGTGGTTTTCTTAACTCCATATGTAGGGCTAACAGTTTCTTCTTGCTGATAGAATTTCTTTGCATTCGCGCCTTCACAGCTTTTACCACTTGTGATGTCCTAAAAGAGCGGAGCCGACCGCTTCTTTTTCTGTCTTCCAAACTTGAGTCCTTATAATATCGTTTGATGGTACGATAAATGAATCTTCTAGTTAAATTCATTTTTTTTTTGGTTTGTAACCACATCGATGCAAAGCGATAGCAAAGCGATAAAAAAGCGATAGCAAAGAGATAGCTAAGCGATAGCGACGCGATAGCAATGCGATGCAATAGCAATGAGATAGCCACGCGGTAGCGATGCGATAGCGATGCGACAACGACGCGTAAGCGATGCAATAGCGATGCGATAGCAAAGAGCTAGCAAAGCGATAAAAAAGCGATAGCAAAGAGATAGCAAAGCGATAGAAAAGCGATAGCAAAGCGTTAGCTAAGCGATAGAAAAGCGATTAAAAAGCGGTAGCAAAGCTATTAAAAAGCGATAGTAAAGCGATAGCCAAGCGATAGCAGAGCGATAGCAAAGCGATAGCAAAGCGATAGAAAAGCGATAGCAAAGCGATAGAAAAGCGATAGCAAACCGATAGAAAAGCGATAGAAAAGCTATAGCAAAGCGATAGAAAAGCGATAGAAAAGCTATAGCAAAGCGATAGCAAAGCGATAGCAAAGCGATAGAAAAGAGATAGCAAAGCCATAGCGACGCGATAGCAAAGCGATAGCAAAGAGATAGCAAAGCGATAGCAAAGAGATAGCAAAGCGATAGCAAAGAGATAGCAAATAGATAGCAAAGCGATAGCAAAGCGATAGCGATGCGAATAAGTGAGTGACCAAATTGTAGGCACAGCCTAATTCGAGTTAATACCAGCAGCGTCTATGACTGGATAGTTCAATAAGAATATACTGATGGCAAGAACCAACTAAACTACCCATCCTAAGGTGTAGTTAGGTATTTCGGTACAATTGTTAAACATACAAATGAATACTTGGAAAATAATGCACATCAAAATAATCTTTTCTCTTCTATAAAATGTGCTGTAATTTCTAAGTATTAATTTAAATTTATTCCTAAGAAGAATGAACAACAATTCGACCATTCCCTATTTTTTCCTATTTGATAAGACTCTAAATAATAAATTGTTGCAGTGTAATAAGAAAATTGTAAAGAACACAGATGTTTTCCGTCTACAAATTTGTGTATTACCTAATGTGCAAAAGTGAAACATTTGAAAACTTTAAAAATGCTTAAAAACAAAAGTCTGAACAAATATCTACTTCGTTTTATTCATTACGAAATTAACTGTTTGTTTCCAAAACAAAAAATTGAAAGTATGGTGGATGTGTATGCTACAAAATTCGAAGTGAGGCATAACGTGCCTTGCTTTCTTGTCTTTAGAAATTCCCATTGCATAAAAAAGTAACTGAGGTTGGCGGGAACGGTCGGAGGGGGAAGGCGCGCTTTTCGAGGGTTCCCTCCAATCTTTAAGCTAAAAATGTGTAATATAATGTAAAAATGTATAATTTGTTAATTAATTAAAGTGTAAATATTACTTAGTTGTGTGTAAATGTGATTTAGTAAATAAACTATACTAGTGAAAGACTATTGTAGAGTTTTATCACGACAGAAGAGGCAGAGGCCTGAACAAGAAAAAAATTTGAAGATGAAACTAGAAAGACATAAAATATTAAGATATGTGTTCATTACATAATATAAGACTAGTATAAAATATAGAGGTAAAAAAAGAATATTAAAAATACTTTTTGCACTGTCGTAGAAGTTTTGGCGCCAACATGAAAGAAGATGATTTTGGTGTTCAGAATTTTAGTTTTATAATTTGTGTGAAAATAATCGAAATTCAAGGATGTGACGTACTATAAAACAAATTAACGGAGAAACGTAATATGTAAACTTCAAGAAATTAAAACTAAAGACGTATGGAAGGACTCAAATAAGCTTTGTCTTAGTGAAGGAAATGACTTTTAAAAAGGGGAAGACAATATGTTAAGAAACTGAAGAAATGAATTTAACATTTTAATATGAAAAATAATTTATTATTACGGAAGACGTGGCAGCATGGCCTAAAGGTCTTAGCCAGCCCCAGAAAGGGGAAAATTAACTTAAAAAAAAGTAACTGTTATGTATTGTCAGCTTTGAGTTTTGACTCGTAATGGCGAAAATATTTGTTCCCCTGATGGCAGTCTGTACGTAGTACTCTAATTGGTCTGTGTACTTGATCTTGATTGTGAAATGTAAAAATTATTGTGCTAAATAGCGAATAGTATTTTGTTGATATATTTTAATGTATTTTTTTCGCTTAATTAAATAGTGATAACATTTTGTAAAATGGCTCTTTATTGTGCAAGTGAGTTTATAATATCATACTTCATGTATTTCCATGATAAAACTGTCTATGGGGCTTTATTTGATTTTAGGTTGTAGCCGGTAAAAAAATATTGAAGTTTATATTCTTCTTAAAGACGTATTAGGAGAAAATTATTTGTACTACCATTTGATTTAATTCCATATTTCAAAACTTGAAACAAAGACCAATAACACCAAATTTAAATAACCTCGAAATTTTTGTTGTAGTATCAAATGAGGTACCAGAAGTGCCTGTCGTTTCACCGTCGTCGGGTGCTGTCTTTGAAAAAAGAATAATCGAAAAATATATAGTTGAAAATGGCGTAGACCCTATCAGTGGTAAAGATTTGAGAGTGGAAGATCTTATAGAAATAAAAAGTAAGTAGAAAACTATTTAATGGTGTACATAAGTTATATAGTTGAATAAATATTGAAATTTGAGTACCTTTCGCATACTAGTTGTTAGTCCAAGCTGAGACCTCATAAGGATCTAATAGATTCTTTTGTTTCCAACATTCCATCTTTTACTATTTATTTCAAATATTAACTAATTTTTGACAAAAAGCAATTATATTAGTGGCTTTGGAGAGGAGAGTAGATATGAAATACACAACTTTCTTTTGCCGCTGAGCTAGCAATGCAGTAATATTTTTTTTTATTTAATTATTATTTTTTTCAATAATTTCTATGTTGTGATCCTGATTACAGAATAAAATAAATGTTTGTTTATTAAAGCTAAAGTAATAATTATAATGCTCTACAAATTTGAATAAGTTAAAAGTAATTTTTTTATTTGCTCTTCTTCATCTGTATGTTTTTGGTTTTTTTATATGTTTGTTACATATTTACTCCACGATTTTAAATAGATTTCAATGACCCTGTTTTCCTAAGGTGTCATGTAAACAGCTACAGCAGACCCTTTAAGTTACCTTTTTCTATCCCGCACTGTCTCAAGCTCACCCACATACTGAGCCCATTCTTTTGCCACAGCTTTGCATCATCAATTGCATTAGGTATGACCGAAGAGGTATACCTGATGTTGCATTTCTTTTTCCGCTGTGCATAGAAGACTGTCAGTGTCAGTGTGTCAGTGATGTCTATTCATTCAAAGAAATAGACTTGTTAAAATACCTACCATTTGTCTTAGTTCTTGCTTGTTCGGTTTTAGTAGTTTCCTTAAAAGTTTCCTGTCTTAACCCTGAAAGCTTTTCCATGTTCTTTTGTGTTTAATATGTGTATGTGTTTCCTTAAAAGGTTCTGGAATCGTTTGTTTTGGCCTTGTAATTTGTTTCTGCTGAGGCTCTACTTGCCTTTACTTCTTATAGTTTTTTAATTAATGCATGTCATTTGAAGACTATGTATTACTTTATGTGTAGTCACTTCGTAGAGTGTTTGTGATTGATTATCTGATATATATAGAATGTTTGCATCCTTTGCACTTGGTGAAACGCATATATGTTTTTTAATATAATTTAAATAAATTGCACTGTTTCTTATAATATACTCTTAAAAAATTATGAAATGACATAATTAAGTAACTGGTTTCACTTACGTCATAGATAGAAAGTGTTACCGATTCCTTGTAAACACCTAATAGCGGCAGCAGCCAGTATGATCTATCAACTGATACAATAGGTTTTCGTGTTTTGAGTCAGGATTTTTCGTACATCTGACAGTCAAGTAATTAACTACACACTTTTTTGTAGTAAACACTTGTACTTATCCACTATACACAAAATGGGTATTGTGTATAGTAGATAAGTACAAGTGTTAACTACAAAAAAGTGTGTATACAATGGAATTCCACCAAGTGCCGATGATAGCAAGTATAGATTCAAGTAACTAACTAATTGAAGACATATCAAGCAACTCCAAAAATCAGGAAATTATCAATTCAACTGTACATGTTTTGTATGTGCAATGATCCAGATATGATCAACACAAAAAACATATTGCTAAATGGATAACCTCCTCCTTCTCAAGTTGTGCAAAAATAATGCATGAAATGACTAGTACACTACCTGTTGGAGATTTATAGATTGTATATGGGACCGCCAAGTCGCCATATGGCCTAAATGGATTAAAAAAATAGCAAATAATTGCAAAGTGGTAATAAATGGTATCGAATTTCTCATTTTTATTATGCAAAAAGTTAAAACAATATTTTTTCATTGACAGTGTGTATTTATTCTAATATGACTTTTAAAACTACCTAATATTGTTAAACTGTCTGTTATTGTTTTATTTTCCATTAAATAAAACATCTTTTTGCAACCATTTCTAACACTAGCTCCGACTTCGACTCTAGATCAGAATCCAATAAATCAAATTTAAAATGTTATATATTTCTGTGTATTCATATTTTTGAAAAACATGTATATTTATTGTAAGGGTGGGAAACTAAAATAGTCTTATGTTTTTAGCTCCAGCAATAGTTAAACCAAAACCTCCAAGTGCCACATCCATTCCAGCCACATTGAAGAGCATGCAAGATGAGTGGGATGCACTCATGCTACATACATTCACACAAAGACAACAACTTCAAACAGCTAGACAGGCAAGTGCTACAACTTGGCATTACTGTTACTCACTAAGCTTTAAGAAATGCAATTTAAAATAAGTTTAAAAACATATTATGTTATTTTTATTAATTTTATGTATTTTGTAAAGATGTTAGTTTCCTTACATAAACTAATATTAATTTAAACCTCAGATAAACATTTTTACAGTTTACAAGTGTTTAAATATATGTTAGTTTCACTAGTATGAGTGTAAGCCCCTAGTGCTTTCCATGTTTCCTAAGTTTTATAGTCTCTATCCAGTGTTTTCGTCACTTCTTTCCCATATCTCTGCACCACCGCATTTTTGGCCTTCCTAGCTCCCTTTTCCTTTTAATCCAATCCAATTTATCATTCATCTGTAGTCTTTACTTCATGAATTTTTCGTAGTTTTATCGTTGAGTATCGTGGTACCAAGGAGCTACTCCTCATCGACACGGCGGGCGCTTAATCAAGACGTTCGCAGACGTCGATAGAATCTTTTCACCGCCTGGATTATAAAATGACCTACGATTCGGTACAGCATACATGGTTACGATGAGTGCTGGAACTGAACATACAGTTCTGAGTATGTTTCTTGTTTCATGTATGCAGCAGTAGCAGACTTTGCCTCTTTGTCTTCCAGAAGGGTGTCAAGAGTCGAGTTGCACTTCCAAACCAATAGCAATTGAGAGGGGTATTTTCCAGGGTGAAAGCTGGAGTCTGTTGTGCTATTGTCTGGCTTTCAATCCTGTAAGGACATTGTTAAAGGATTTTAAGCTAGGCTATTGGTTGCGTAGAGGGGTCATTTGATATATTTTGTATGTGGTTGACCTCAAATTATTTGCGTCAAATAAACCCAACTTAGTGTCAGAAGTCATTGCTTAATGTAACTCATACATTTGTCATCGACATTAGGATGGAGTTTGGCTTCGATAAATGTGAGGTCATACATGTCCAAAGGGGAAGGATGTAGATAGCGAATGTTTACAACTTTCAGAGACTGTGTCTCTTACAAACTTACAAATATCTTGGCATTCCAGAGGGTTTAGGCACGAAATACAGACAGGCGTACATACAAAGTGCACTCGAACAATGCACACATAGACACCTCTCACGGATACGATTTGTGATCCAATGTAGACCATTGGGATTGAGATACGCTTATGTGAACTTCTCAGCTTTCACGAGGTCAATGTCGCACCAAACAGAGGTGTAAATAAGAAAAGCCTAGCGCTCAAACCTATTTACCAGCACAATGTCAGAATTGCAGAAATGTATCAACAAAAAAATATACACACATATATATCTTCACGCTAAGTTCCTTGCGTAGTAGGCAGAGAATATTAAGTGCCAAATCTTTCATTCCTGCGAACCTATCTTGCTTCCTTTGCATTAATTACCTATTATTTTGAACTCCCGACGTAAAACGAGGAATGTTATAGGTTTGACGTGTGTGTGTGTCTGTGGCATCGTAGTTCTTTAGTGAATAAATGGTGGTTAATGAAATTTTTCATTTGAAAGCTGATGTGATTGCAATGGTTCTTAGCTACATTACATAATGGTTTCTACGGGGGTTCATTAAAAATATTAATTTGAAGGCTATCATATCATATTAATATTACAAACACGCCATTTTTGGAGTTCCCAAATAAAACCAATGCGAGAGCGAGTGTCATCAGCACTTTCTCCTCTTAAGTCACATAATTATTATTTTTTGTGTAACGAAGAAAATATAGTATAATTGTTCAGTGGGCCGCTTTTTTTTAAATCAACGTGTAACGTTAAGTTGTCGTATTTTAGACTGCTAGTTGTAAGTGCCTATGATACACATAATGACTCGCTGATAGAGGAAACATTAAATTTTAAATGCCTTATTTATAGAAAAATTTAAAACACTAATATAAAATTAAAATTATCTTGGTTATTATAGTGTACTTAGTTTGTTTTGCCGTTTCTACTTCTGACTTACTAGGATTGGAGAGGGTGATAGCTTAGAGTCGACAAAATAAACCTAATCGCACTTTCAAATCATTTATAATTAATATATAAAATATAAGAAAGTAATTTGATTTGCTTAAAAGACAATATATTTATTAAACCCCGGTCTGTCATTACGGACAAGACTATTGTCGCAAATAAACCTGACATCGTGCTGGTAAATAGGTTTGAGCGCTAGGCTTTTCTTATTTACATCTCTGTTTGGTGCGATGTTGACCTCGTGAAAGCTGAGAAGGAAAAATTATCAAAATACATAGACTTGTCACGTGGTTACTGACATTTGGGATCTTGACTCAACAATAACTGTCCCCATAGTCGTGTCAGTAAATGGTCTTATAGCGAAGAGTCTCAACTAACACTGTAATAGACTTGAATTGCAAGCCTGAATTAAGAGCCAAATTAAATAAAAAAAAAGCCGGAAAGCAGCTACATATTTTGGTGATGGCACGCATTCTGTGGAGATTGTGGAGTTACTGCTGGTATTTTTCATGTTGTTCAATCAACAAAAATATATTAGCATCAAGATTCTAGACCGTTATACGTGAAATGCGTCTATTTTGTTGTCAGTTTGGAATAATATATTTCTTCACTGTTTCTCTAGTAGGTGTCTCTTTATACAACATGTTCCAAAATTCAACCTTCTCCTCCCTTCTTCTTTAAATTAGTAACAACCTATACTGTCCAATATAAAATATTGATTAAAATATTATAATATATAGTGACGAACTGGACAAGAACATTAGCCCCATTCTTCAGGAGAAGATGTTAGAGTACTCTGCAGCAATTTGCCCGGCTAGTGATCCGCTGCCTTACTTATTCCTACCGCGTTGGTGACAGTGACATTTTCCAGTTCGCAGGGTAGGTTAGCCAGTAGACTTGCACAACAGGCCTAACAATCCATCTGCAGGACAATGACAGGACCTATAACATCTATGATATCTATAGGCCACGATTGTTTCTTACCATCAGAAGCGTCGTGTGCTTGTTCGTTTAAATTTAACGTTGGCAGTTTCATTAGCCAGTCGGGTGCCGTGCTGCAGACACAGAGGTTTCTGGTGCAATAGCATAAGTGAAGAAGAAGATTCCTTGGAAGGTATGGTAGGTGGTAAACTTGCATACATGGTCAAAAATGTTGGTTATAAGATAGAGACAGGATGGTGTCTATAGGTGCAGGTTGTATTTTGTATTCGTGATATTCCACTGTTTATTCACATACTTCAGGTACCAAACTAGAATGTGACTGGCGAGCACTGATAATTATGGGGGCATTAATATATGAGGTGGTTGTCCCAATCCAGGTAAGTCGTAGGACTTTGCCATCTCTCTGGATGGATTGCATGTAATCCTGTCAATTTAAAGTAACCCATTCTACTATTCCCGGATTTTCCCTGTATTGGGGATATATCTTACTCATGGAAAATGCAATGTTTTTTTGATTTGAGAATGTTTATTTTCAGGAATTAAGTCATGCTTTGTATCAGCATGATGCAGCGTGCCGTGTAATTGCTCGGTTAACTAAACCACCATTTATTCACTAAAGAACTACGATGCCACAGACACACACACACGTCAAACCTATAACATTCCTCGTTTTACGTCGGGAGTTCAAAATAATAGGTAATTAATGC
>NJDC01000721.1:204650-226794 GCA_002245475.1 Calephelis virginiensis | reverse complement strand
TAAAGTATGTATTATCTAACTAGCGGAAGTAAAAACTTTTTTCAAATTAATTACTACTTGTACAATGACGCTGAAGTTAGCCCCTCGCAAATTAGCCTCTCCAGGGCAGTCATAATTCGGCCCGCTTTTATACAAATGTTATAAAAAAAAAGATACCTAACTTTTGTTTACTTTGACAATCGCTGATAAAGGCTTACATGACCTCTTTAGTTTTCAGTGTAAACAGGTTAGGTTGTGTTTTCGTTTCCATACGATGTGCAACCCCAAATATATATAAGATATGTTAAGGAAAGGTATAGGTATATGTTGAAACCATTTTTATAATCCCTTGACCCCGTCGGATATGAAAAAAATGGGGCGATTCTGTGTGGTTTTAGGTCATACATAAACAATGAATGTAGGAATGTATGAATGTATAGACCGTTTGCATAACCCCCGGACACCGCCGGATATGAAAAAAAGGCGGCAATCACAGAATTGATCTTGATTGAGGTATCTATGTCTATTTTTTGTAATTTTAATTTAAAAAAAATAATCAGAATACTCTGAAAAAAATACATAGAAAATTAATATAGGCATATATTTACACCTTTTGCATAACCTCCTGACCCCACCGGATATGAAAAATATAGGGCAATTCTGTCATCTCTCTAGTTCTTCAGAAAAAAAATTTAAAAAAACTTTGAGATCGTGTGCGAAGTTGTTTTATACATAAGTACATAGACAACTAATGCATATATTGACACCGTTTGCATAACCCCCTGACCCCGCCGGATGTGAAAAAAAAATGGGGCAATTCTGTGAGGTATCTATGTCTTTAGAAAAAAATACTTGGAGCTCGTGTACGAAGTTGTGATCTTATTAAATGCATAGACAATGAATGTAGGCATATATTGACACCGTTTGCTTAACCTCCTGACCCCGCCGGATATAAAAAAGGGGCAATTGCTACAGTGCTACATTTATTGTCTATGTACTTATGTACGAGGGCCATTCAATAAATTTTTAGCCCAAGAAAAATAAAGAAAATTTTGAGAAAGTAAAGATTTATTTTTCAACATAGTCTCAATTCAATACACTTGGACCAGCGCTGCTCCAACTTTTTCAACCCGTCAAAAAAATACGATTTCCCGAGGTCTTCAAAATAGGCCTCTGTGGCGGCGATGACCTCATCAATCGACCCAAATCTTTTGCCGGCGAGTGACTTTTTCAGATTTGGGAACAAGAAAAAGTCGCATGGAGCCAAGTCTGGAGAATACGGTAGATGGGGCAGCAATTCGTAGCGCAATGCGATCAATTTGGCCATGACAATGGCGGAGGTGTGAGCCGGCGCGTTGTCGTGGTGGAACAGCATTTTTTTTTGCCAAATGGGGCCGTTTTTTTTTCAATTTGGCGTCGAATCTGCCCAATAAGTCAGAATAGTAGATCCCCGTGATTGTTTTACCCTTCTGGAGGTAATCGATGTAAATCACACCTTGTGAGTCCCAAAAAACACTGGCCATCACCTTTCCTGCCGATTGAACAGTCTTCGCCTTCTTTGAAGCACGTTCGCCGGGTAAAGTCCACTGTTTCGACTGTTCCTTGGTCTCAGGTGTGTACCAGTGAACCCATGTTTCATCGACGGTCACAAAACGACGCAAAAACTCCGCCGGGTTGCGTTGAAACAGCGCTAAACATGTCGCCGATGTGGTCTCACGGTTGCGCTTGTTGTCTGGTGTGAGCAAACGCGGCACCCATCGCGCCGACAACTTTTTCATACCCAATTCTTCGTGCAGAATATGATGCACTGTCCCATCTGCGATGCCTACAGTCTCAGCTATCTCGTGAATTTTCACTCGCCGGTCTGCCAACACGAGATCGTGGATTTTTTTTACGTTTTATTCTGTAGTAGCCGTTTTGGTGCACCTGGGCGTGTTAAAAACCGACGTGCGGCCACGAGCAAACTCGTTGAACCAATTTTTGACGGTCGCCATCGAAGGAGAAGAGTCACCGTACACAGCATCCAAGCGCTCTTTGATTTCGCTGCGCGTTTTCCCTTCCAAAAACAAGAATCTAATCACCGAACGATATTGTTCTTTTTCCATTTTTGTAAAACCGATCGACACGCTCGCTTCTAAAGGCTGTCAAAACAAAACAAACGAAGGGAAAAGACTGAAAACTACTTGATAGACTTCAAAAAGTATTTACTGCACGATAGTAAAACTCTTTTGTAACAACAACGCCATGGGGCGATGAGGCTAAGTAATTATTGAAGGCCCCTCGTATAACACAACTTCACACATGATCTCAAAGTATTGGAACGAAGTTCCTAATTGCGCGTTGTAAAAGGGGGCTAGACGGAAAAAATCTCACTAAAAGTTGTCACGACGTATACATGCGTGTGCATGAGGGGAGTGGGGGAACCACAAAAAAAAGTTCTATCTCCAATACTTTACGATGTATGCAATTTTTTGAAAAATTTCGAAAAATCCCAGTTTTTCTCATATTTGTGGGCATCACGTTGCTATTTAAGGTCTAGTTCGGTTTTTTTTCTGACGTGTTGCCCAATGATGGTTAGGAACACCATCATTGGGTGGGATTACCTTTACACAAACGCAATTAAATAATCTAGTAGTTTACCAGACGTCCCAGGGGTTCCCATTAATGGTGGATATTACTGCATGTGCGTGTACTGAGGGTCCCACAAAAAAAAACTGTTACCAATACTTTGCGATGTATGCCATTTTATGTAAAATTTCGAAAAATCCCAGTTTTTCACACATTTGTGGGCATCTCGTCCGCTATTTAAGTCCCTAAACATCAATTTTAATTTTGAAATTTAATCAACTGCTAAGTAAGAGCACCTGTGGTGTAAAAAAAATGTACTGGAGTTGTGTTAGCCAACCACTTAATTAATAGCCTACAGGAGAATACTATCTACTTTATATCGTAAAATTATTGAGCTATAGCCATTAATGTGTAAAAGTAGACATTTCATTATAAAAGTGCGAAATTATTTGCACATAGGTTTGTGAGTTTTTATTAGGTAAAGTAGAGCTGTCGAGCCTAAATATAATAATTCCATCCTGTGTAAGCAAGACAAACGATGTTTCGAAATAATGTGAGTGAAAGGAACGACAAATCTCTTTTGTGTGATCTCCTTTGTTTGGATTCATGTTTGGTTATTGTTTTGTCTCCATAGTTTAGAAATATTTAGTTAGTGCGCATCTCGACCTTCTCGACATCCCATGTGCTTTTGTATTTCTGATTCTTGGTGACAATATTATACGATTTTTGGCATTCTACTGGATTCCTGATTTGTGCATATTTATTGGATTTTTTTTGTTTGGTGATATTTACGACGACTCGGCATTCTACTGGACACTTGTTTTGTGCATATCTACAAGACTGTGTGATGTCACGTGTAACGTATACACCCCAAGAGTATGCTAACATGCACTTTATTTACGAAGAATGCCGTGGTAAAGCAAATGCTGCGGCAGCTCTTTATCGGGAGAGATATCCGAACGCGTGCCACCCCGACTATCGGGTATATCGGGTCATTGTAGTTTATTGTACATCATAAAACTCATTTGAATAATCCAAGCAGGTAGTAAAGTCTAATTTTTAGGGTCGATAGCTTTACTTTACCTAATAAAAACTCAAAAACCTGTGTGCAAATAATTTTTCAATTTTGTAATGAAATGTCTACTTTTACACATTAATGGCTAAGGGTCAATAATTTTACGATATAAAGTAGATAGTATGCTACTGTTTTAGAATACTCATGATGTAGGCTATTAATCAACTGGTTGGCTAACATAACTCTTACATTACATTTTTTTACATCACAGGTGCTCAAATTTAGCAGTTGATTAAATTTCAAAATTAAAATTGATGTTTAGGAACTTAAATAGCGGACGTGATGCCCACAAATGTGTGAAAAACTGGGATTTTTCGAAATTTTACATAAAATGGCATACATCGCAAAGTATTGGTAACAGTTTTTTTTTTGTGGGACCCTCAGTACACGCACATGCAGTAATATCCACCATTAATGGGAACCCCTATATATTTGGGGTTGCACATCGTATGGAAACGAAGACACAATATTAATTTGAAAATTTTGTCTATAAAATTTGATTAACTTCACCAACATCTAAGTTTTTTCAGATTTTACCTAACCTTTTTATACTGAAAACTAAAGAGGTCACGTAAGCCTTTATCAGCGGCTGTCAAAGTAAACAAAAGTTAAATTGTTTTTATAACGTTTGTATGAAAGCGGGCCGCATTGTGACTGCCCTGGAGCGGCTAATTTGCGAGGGGCTAACTTCACCGTCATCTTGTACATGCTGTTTTCTATATTTAATAAATATTTCTTCTTTTTTTACCAATTAGTAAATAGAACTAATTAAATATAAATGAAAAAGAGATATTTCTTAGACTTCCCCAATGTGTGTGTAGTGGCGCGGCGGCGGCGGTGTTGCGCGCGCACACGGCGGCGGTGTCGGGGCTGTCGCTGCACCCCGCGGGGGACCACGTGCTCTCCGCCTCGCACGACACGCACTGGGCCTTCTCCGACATCCGCACCGGCGCGCTCCTCACCAAGGTCAGCCCACCACTCCAACTATCGGTTACTTTTGTTACCGACATCTCTACGAACTAAATAACTTTAGAACGCAGACACCAGCTAGTAAAGTTTATATAATTTGCTACAAAATTGTTAGGATGTCTGTAATCTAACTACCGTACCGCAAGGCTCCATTCTCGGTCTATTTTTATTTATTGTATATATCAAATACATTATATAAGGAATGACTGTAGCTACTCCAATATTGTGGTGTTCACGGATGACACTTCACTTATATTTAAATAGAACAACGACATAAATAACTAAGTATGACGAAATTAGCAGTCCGATATCGAAAGATATTCGTCGTTTCAATCTTTTAGAATTGAATGAAAAAACAAAAGAGTTTATTAAATTTTCAACGCCTAATGTCGGATCGTAATGTCGCCAACTGAATGGATTCAAACTGGTCCTGATTGAATCCACTATGTTTTTAGATGTAACGGTTAACAAAAAGACTCTCGTGTTGGAAAACTGGCAAATATACTTAATTCCGTAGCAGCTGCAA
Organism: Calephelis virginiensis; assembly: GCA_002245475.1. Lineage (NCBI taxonomy): Eukaryota > Metazoa > Arthropoda > Insecta > Lepidoptera > Riodinidae > Calephelis > Calephelis virginiensis. Next base: position 221,677 of record NJDC01000721.1, on the reverse strand, counting down.
TGAGAAAATAAAAACATTAGTCGATGTTGACAGCCTAAAATCTAAACGTGTTGACATTTTTCGTAGATAAATTTCCATTCCAAAAAGATTTCTCTATAAAAAATCCCTCAGAATAAAATTCAAAGAAAACATATTTTAAACTAGATTGCTCAATACATTTATGAGATTTTATGTATATTAATTTTGTTGCAAATAAATGTGATGTGTAGGAGTATACAGAGCTCGTCTCCATAAAATAAGTAACAAGTAACTATTTTTAAAATTAATGTATACGTTTCTACAATAACCTTTAATTGACAGCGGTATGTATTAGATATCTATATTTAAACTAGTAAACCCGGCGAACTCCGTTTCGCCACCTGTATGTGTGTTTTCCTGTTTGCTATAAACCTCACGGAGTCAGAGATCTTTCCAACGAATACAAAACCGTAGAAATTGGTTCGTTCGTTCTGGATTTAAAGCGTCAAGAAGGAAAACCCAACTTATTTTTACATATATACATTTGAAAAATGCATTTAAACAAAATTATGTAATAAAAGGCTATAATTTTAAAATGCCCGAGTATTATAAATAGGAACATGGTTTAGAATAGACGCTTCAATTTTTCACTGCAACAAATAATACGTAGGTCACACTATAAGTTTTGCGTAACTTAAAAACAACATGTTATGACCAAAATATTATGTTTATTGCTTCTCAAAATAATCTCCTTTACAATTTAAACATTTTTCATGCGATCGAACCATTTTTTTAAAAGCAAGAGGACCACAGATCTGAAGGCATGTTTTCTACGTGCAGTTTGAACGCTATATTTGCCTCTTCGGAATTGGTAAAAGTAAAACCTCTCATCAAAACTTTGATTTTGAGGATAATACAGAAATCTCAGGGTGCTAGGTCGGGGCTATGCGCAGGATGAATGACGCGATGTACTTTTTAGCAAGCTAAAAATGACTTTGTTTTGTTGGCCGTGTTCTTCACGCGTTATCATGGTGTAGGAGAATGCGGATTTTAGGTCGTCTTTTGCGTACTTTTTCTAACACCCTGGGTAAATAAATGGTAGAATACAACTCGGTATTAACACTCTTTTGATCTTCAAGTGGAACTGTACGGATGGGGCTCGTAGCTGAGAAAAAAAACGCGATCATTTATTACAAACGTTTCTAGCCCGTCTCACTTTTGTTTGCCTGTTCTCATTTTTAAACACCCATTCACAAGATTGCTGTTTTTTTTCGGGTTTAAAACAATAAACTGTGACAATGTCATAAACAGCATTAGAATGTCCGTGGTTGTACTTCAGTAGCATCTGTGAGAACCATTCCACACGAGCCCGCTTCTGCTCCGCTGTCAGTTCATGAGGGATCCAACGACAACAAAGTTTCCGAACTTTCAAGTCTTCGTGTAAAAATTTTCTAAATTTGGCTCATAACAATCCCCCATGGTCCTCGAATTGTCACATAGGTAATCGGGGGGTTTTATTGAATTAACCGCTTAACAGTAGCCACAATATTTTCGTTGACGGCAGTCGAAGGCCGCCCTTTACGAAATTCTTCATTGAAAGAAACTCGACCTCTCTCAAATTCAGCAAACCACCGCCTCACGGTGCTCAAACAAGGTGCTTCTCTCCCAAAAGCATTTGAAGACGAGCGGCACAGTCTTGCGGAGAAAGAGAACTTTTAAAATCATAAAAAATCATCGGTCTAAAATATTTTCGACTTAATTCCATTTTCGTTGCGTACGTAGAACTTTGATGTGAGATAAAAAAAAAACAATTGACAAGTTATTTCCCGCCAATTGTTTTTTTTATTACTAAGAAGGTTGCAACATTTTAAAAATATTTTATTCAAAATTCAAATAGTTCTGATTAGCTAGAAGTGCAAAACTTTTAGTGTGTCCTATGTACTTTATACATAAGAAGTACGTAACATTAGATCGTAATATGCATTGTTTTAAACCTTAAATATTATGATTAATTTTTGACAGATTTTCTGTTTCTTAACGAGATTAATTAATTTCTTATCTTTTGGTAGTTTATTAAATTATCGTCGCGCACAAGTGCCACTCATATAGTACAGGCGAATAAATATTTTTCTGATTCTCATACAGTCTGTATGGTCCACAGGTTAGTGATGCGTCTGGTGTGAGTCTAACGACAGCCCAGTTCCATCCGGACGGTTTGATCTTCGGCACGGGCACTGAAAACTCGCAGGTAAAGATCTGGGATTTGAAGGAACAAAGCAACGTCGCCAACTTCCCGGGTCACGTCGGCCCGGTCACGTCTATATCCTTCTCCGAAAACGGTTACTACCTGGCGACAGCCGCGGAAGATTCCTGTGTTAAACTCTGGGATTTGAGGAAGCTCAAGAACTTCAAAACCATTCAGTTAGACGAAGGGTATGCTATCAAGGAGTTATGCTTCGACCAGAGCGGTACGTACCTTGCCATCGCCGGCACCGACGTGAGGGTCTACTTGTGCAGGCAGTGGCAGGAGCTGAAGGTCTTCAACGACCACACGGCCCACGCGACGGGCGTCCGGTTCGGGAAGAACGCCCAGTACCTGGCCTCCACGAGCATGGACCGCACTCTTAAGATTTATGGAATTGAGTAGATGTTTAAAGCCACGTAAAGCCATTATTGTTTAAGTATTGATTACAGCTGCGGAACAAACGGTATTACATTTAAATATGATCGTCATCATCACATCTACTAACATGCTGCCGACGGTGACGTCACACTCCCCAACTTGAAGTGACGTCACATGACGGTATTCTTAATTTACGATAACATTTGAAGAAAATGCTATGCGTTTTAATATTAAAAATATGTTTCTTTCGAATATATATTACTATATTTCACCCCAAAAATATGTTATCAAAAATAATTGCGATTTAAAAAGTAGTATTTAAATATGTTAAATTATAGTACCGTTTTTCCAGTTTTTAGTTTGTTCTGACATCCGTTTTCGTATAGGTGTATGATGATTTTTGTTAGTGTCTGAATGAAAGTGTAAGTGAGCCGTTACACGATAGGTTTTGCTGTCAGGTTTACTAGCTACTGAAATACGTTTGATTTGCGGTTAACAAAATGTCTATATATATAAAAATCTTGGACGGATAGGCCAGTTTTGTTAACTATTTTATTGTTGTGTAATTGTCAGGAGATGGTTGTTATGAAAAGAAAAACCGCGAAAATTGTGAGGGAATGGGAAAAACAATGCTGTAACCCATTATCTATTATGTGTCCACCGTTAGTTGCTGTTAACGTCTAAGGATAAGAAATTCGCCGGCTCTGCTATTATGAATATAAATGTCAGTCGCTACCTTACCCACTGGATCATCCACCAGTCCATTCAATGGCTGCGGTATAACCGACAACATAACCTGTCGTGCATTACGCGATAACATTGATATGTAGAAGAGGACTGATCTGATTGCAGGAAATGTGTTGACAGAAAGTGTTTGTTTTCACTTTCATTACAGGTGTTATAAAAAGAGACGGACGTATGTAGCCGTGTCTGGCTAACGTAAGTTAGCTTTTATCGGTCAGGACACGAAAATGGAAGTTGTTTAGGTTATGGCGGCCAGAATTATAAAATGATGTTACTGACCCGGGCAAGTAACGTATGGTATCCAGTATTAATTTCGGTCAGTCCACGTTAGTGCTTGTCACTTCTGTGTTGAGGTTCGGAAAGTTTTGTTTGGAAAACTTAGACAACGCACAAACATATTTTTGGTGTGTGTAGACGACGTCTATATAGACGTCGTCGTCAAATCATTGTTTGCATCAAATATAGTAGGTGCATGGGGATGTTATATTTGTCCGTGGTTCACACGTTGGGCCATTTCCCGCGGCCGTGCAGTAGCCAGTTGTTTTATTAAAATTAAATTACAGTCAACACAAGGCATACCATACGTACTATGACGACGCTGTAATTTAAAAGAAAAATAAAACTCATCTATAAGATATGACACACTTTAAAATGATAAATTTATTAATTGAAAATATTTTATTTACATTAAATACCATATTTTACCATCTGGAAATCCGAATGCTTGCATGTTTCATAATAAAAAGTGATTTTTTTTTATTTCTTTCTGTAATACCTTACATGAACGAGACAACTATAGTGTATAACGGAAGACACAGAAGTAGGTTGTCTTTCACCTCCTGGGGAAACCACAGCTACTTATTTACTTAGGGTGTCAATTTTAAGTTACTGTGTTTCAATTTCATTAAGTCTTCTCGTTTATTTTGTATACTTGAATGGCGAATATCAATAACCTGTCTCAGATACGAGATGGGACTACTGTAGATCTCTACTGCAGAAATGTTAGGAATCCGGACGTATGTTTGTTTCTTATTCCCCTTAAGAATATCAAGATAAAGACTTCTGCGATAGGTTCGGTATGTTTAATGTAAATGTAGAAATATTTTATATAGAATAAGAAATACCTATTTCTTAATGAGAATAAAATGAGTGACGAATTAATTGTGTTTTTTTTAACCCATGATGTTGTCGGGCTCCATGGAGTTACTTAGAGTAGGTATAGGCATATTGGTGTCCCACCTGGCAGCTGGTGAACGGCAAACGTAGGTTGACTTACATATACAGTGATCAAGAGCAGGCGGGAGAGCCTTGCGACGGTTTGGACCGGAGTCATACCAATTCCTGCCTCCACAATTCAGTGCTCGTCACTGTCGTTTTGTATACATGTCGAAAATCTCATCAGACAAGTGCTTCCTCCTGATGAAAGATAGACCGTTTACATCCCTCGACAGTACTGCGTGGCACTACCGGTAGTGTCGTAGGAAAAAAGAAAAGATACCCACGACACTGCCAGTAATGCTTTGGGAAACAAACGGGAAAAAACCTTACCTAGAAATGAAGATAATATAAGTATATAATAACATCTAATTTTTAATACGCATGGACCGACACGCAGTAGCATACATTTATGTCCTGCTTTCCGCTAAAATACTCTTAATTGGAATGCAAATGATTGTTTTGTAGTCCACGGCACAGGATTTGCCTAATGTAGAGAAGACACTTCTTTAGGTCATGTTATGAAAGCTTTTTAACACAAAATAGAAACCTATTTTACTTTTAATAAAAAGTTTTTACACTATTGTAAAGTACCTTTTTGTTTCACGTAGACTTGGTTATTTAATTTAATTTACGGCAATTGACCGCCTCGTTAGCCCAGGGGCTAGCGTGCACGTCTAACTCCATTGTTCAACTGCGGGGCTCAGGTTCGATTCCCGACCGGGGTAGGCATTTGCATGACGTCTATAGATATCCTGTCATCATGTGCATACACTCTTTTTTTCACCTGCCGATTTCTATGTCTATTGGTGTAGGGTTGGACCTCATCCGACTGCATGGCAAGATTTTTTTCCTGTCAACCCTTTTAGTACAGTCACTGTCAAAATGATTGACAGCCAAAAATTTTTTATTTACAACAATCTTGTTAGCTGTCATTTTTCTAAAATAAGTATAATGATGAATTTACAATATTTGTATAAACCTGTACAAGGTTCCGAATAAGTATAATAGTACTATATAGGTACTCATACTTTTGAAATGATATACATGACGTTATAAAAAATACGATAACGATAAGGTATATGACCTTGTGTTACATATTTTTACGTAATTCATTATGAATTATGCTGATAATGTAGGGTTGTAATGATTCCATTGCCTTCTAGTGAAATAATCTGGTAACTCGGATGGTTGTACTATACAACTGTCAACTATCTGTCAAATAAGTCGCACCGCTGTTATATATACCCAGTTCCAACGATTGAAAGCCATATTTATAAAAGAAGATACCCAGTTCCGGTTGGGGGAAACTTAAGTACGCAAATAATATTACAGCCTCAGGTTGACACCATTAATGTCTACAGTGTCTAAACTTGCATTCATTGCCATCAGGAAAATGGTCTAATCCTTGTCATTCTATTTTACTTTGATTTCGATTTTTGTCGTTATAAGATAGTGATCGAAACGGCGGCTCACCTAACGGTATACGGACGACTATACCTGTAGACACCACTTTATCTACAGGCAAGTGCGTCATTAACTATACGACCTGGATTCAGACCAGGCTCGGGGGACAGCTGCAGCTGGGGGCTGTTGTACAGGGTTACCGTTTGCCACCTGCGACCGACTGCACTGCTGGATTAATTCTGCAGGGGACGGTAAGCATCAGGCTCGGGATGTGTGGACCTCTTAACATGTTTGTGAACTACAAGTAATAAGACAAATTTAATATTCTTTATATTTATTTTCATAATTTACAGCAATCGTGGCAATTATATACATTTATATTACAGAAACATTAACATACGCTACCTACAAATTAAACACACATCATATTATTTTATACGGATGTCTCGTACCTGGAATTTACATCGATCAATCTGGACCAAATAAGTCACTGGACGAGCCGTCTCCAAATGGAGTGTCCTTTTCTACTGAATTTCGAAAGAGCAAATTGATGGCATAAGATACACGTGGAAAGAGATGCCTAACTTTTATTGTGGTTCTATTGTTGTTTTTTTTCTATTTGAGGTGCTTAATTATAAGTGTTTTTATTTCGTGACAAACAACTTGCTCTGGTTATTGCAAAACCTGACCAAAGGCCCGCACTTGAACATCCAGTAACTTGTCCGGCACAAGTCGAACGACATTCTGTATTATAGAGATCAAACCAAACATTTTGTACACATCACCCTCCCAATACACAATTCAAATATAAATTATTTCCATTACCTTAATTGTTGTCACAAGAAGGTATTCAAGAGAAAAAACAAGTGGACCGAGTTAGGGACGTCATCCACAAAACATGGTCGGAGATATAAAATAAAAATGTGCAACCCATTTATTCTTCTTATGGCCATATTGTTACAAGAATAAAATATCGTTCTTTTGGTCACTTTAAATTGTTATTTTTTGGGCTAGTTTTGGGTCGTCTTAGCGAAACACGGTCCAATTGTTAGTACCCTCTTCCTTTGCAAAATTTTAGATAGAATTCGCATTTTATAATAAAGGAACTAATTACATATTATTTTTATATTAAAACATAATTAAAAATATGTCTACGATTTGAAAATGTAAATTCCATGGTTATTTATTAGGCTATATACACGCGGAATTTTAAAATTTTCATTAAACTCAGAACCAAAAAAATTTCATGACACTTCCACGGTATCATATAAGTAGTTACATGAAAATTCCAATAAAATTTACACAAGTTGATTTTTAATCAAATTCAGTATGTCGGTGTCATAATGGCACAACATAATTGAATAGTTTTATTTCATTCATAGTGAAGTGGCAATGCACCGCAACCACAACAATAGATATATTTTTATACACCGAGCCGGGACTTGATGGCGCTTGCAATAAGATCGTCTTTTGCCACCGGCTCCGACAGTAACAGTACCGACCGGCCGAGCTCCGCTCCCCTCCCACATAAAACCTAATGAAGCCATTACTTGTCTTTTTTCTAAGACACGAATTCTAAGTTCGCGTTATTTTGCTGTAAATTAATTTAAGATAAATTTTTAAAACTATTGTTTACATATTTCACTGTTAAACCGAACGAACAGCATCGAAGAGAAGCTCTTGCGAGTTAAAAATGTAGCGCTAAAATATAAAATTTGCAGAATTGGCCACATTAAGTAAGTTTCGAACGGCAGGTGTCCCGTGTCCCGTGTGGTAAGAGACAAAACGTAATTCGGAAACTCACCGCAATCGCAGCCATATCGATGTGGAGTGGCACAGGCCAGACTATCGCAAATCTACGAAATTAACTAAAACAATGTTTTTAGTGTTTACATGCACTTGACTTCCTTGCCGTTGGGAAAGCCGCCTGCTCGTCTGCCTCCCTAAACAGTAAACAACTAGGCCTAATAACTTAAGTTAAAACTACAAAAGACTATTCAACAAATTTTATTACTAACATTTTGTTACACCCATTGCTTGAGTGATGTTTACTTTACAGTAACATACTGTATATTGAGCGTGGAAGTACAACGTGTTTCTAACAATACAACAATAATTCCTAAGTGAATTTTTAATCTATATCAAATCAATCCTGATAACAAATAAAAAACACAAAATTTCCAAGCAAAATACCTGATACTAGACCAGCCTTTCCCAAAGTGGGCGATAACGCCCCCTTGTGGGCGCGGAAGCCTAGAGGGGGGCGGTATAAATCTTGAAAAAAATGTTTTTTTTTAAACTAGGCGCAACAAATATGTTATTGAGGTTATTGACAAGAAAAAAACGAGGGGGGGGGGCGCTACAAAACAACTGATTTTCAAAGTGGGCGTTACATGAAATAAGTTTGGGAACCTCTGTACTAGACTATGAGAGAACAATCCCTGCGACTCGCTTTAAAAATAAAGCACTAAAAATTCACTTTACACTAACAAGTACGAAAGAGTGCTGTAACAATCCAATGTAAATTTTTGTACAATCAGTATCAGCTGTTAGTTGACCGCCTCGTTGGTCGAGTGACTAGCGTACACTTTCGACCAACCGCGAGGCTCGGGTTTGATTTCCGACGGGGGCGGTCACTTGTGTGATAAACATTTAGACGTCTGCATTTCCGGGTCTGGCTGTTTATTAAATCTATTCTGGTATCTATTCAAGTATTACTATGTATTACTATCGTTGACTAACATCCATAACTCAAGTAGATAATTTTCTTACTTTGGGGATATGTTCAATTTGTGTAACTTGTCCAGGGATATTTATTATTATTCATTAGCTATGACAATGTTTTAAACAGCGATCGCTTATTGCTTACTTTAAAAAAAAAGTATCTTCACGCCCATATCTCCGAATTGGTAGGCAGAGGCACAACCAGGGCACCAACGACTAGCCGAAGATACTAAGTCCCACAATGTGATAGGTGGCAAGCTTATCGCTAACCGGGCACATATCCTATCCCGAGCAACATTTTTTTATTAGAAAATTGGAAAAACCCAATTTTCTTTTTCGTTGCCCGACCCGGGATTCGTACCCGGGACCTCATGCAGTCAAGTCCAAAAACTGAACCGCTAGACCCTGTGGTCTAGGGTGGTGTAAAGTCTGTGTAGCCGACCCTTAAAATTTACTTTTCAAATACTTAAAGAGATTAGAGTGTTATTGATCAGCTATTATGGATGAAACAGCCAATGACCTATGAAGAGTTGGTAACAAAGTTCGTTCTACCACAGAAAGTGTGCCGCTGGTGGTGAAGGGCGTCTGAGTGAGAAGCTAAAAATGGAAAATAGCGCCCTGCGACTGGATTTAAAACATTATTTGTACAAAGACTGATATAACAATTTACATATACATAGTTAAATTTATTGCTGTATTGTAAGAAACACTTTGTATATCAGTTACTCGAAAGTGAAATCTTATTTGTAATAAAAAAAAACAATGTCCACAGTTTTGAGGCTCTAGATGAAAGAATACCGTGCAGTCGAAACATGTTCACGCTAGAGCTAAAGTCCGAGTTGTGTATTACGCCAGGGGATCATCAATATGCTATATTAAATGTCACAGGTTCAGGGATGGGACGGGTTCACTAAAACTGAGAGTATGATACCGAAGGGAGAAACGTGGGTAATTATTGGGGAGGGTAGGGGGTTGGGGAAGGAAGAAACTGAAAAATAATTGTGTGATGCAATTCATGGATGACCCCTGGTTGAAGGTAATTGAAATTCATCGACAATTTAAATCCATTTATACATATTATATTTGTTTTTTCAAGAAAATATATATTTTCTATAATTGCTAACAACCTTCGACACACTTCCACACAGGTATTACGGATCAAACCCAGACGTCAAATTTTCAATTTCTTGGCCAAAAAAGTAACTTTTCCGGTATAAGTGACATCTACTATACACTTTATAATAAGTAACGATGGAATAAAAAAAACCAATAAAGTCATTTCACCAAGTGCCGACAGCGGAAGCTATGGAACACATTTTGATTTTTTTTTCGTCGATATAATATTATAAATGTAGGTTTAGTTATCTACAAAAATGCAAACACCTTGAGGCCCAAGCGAGTTCTGGCGACGTGTGCGGCAGCCTGCGCGGAGCTCTCACTGTGCCACCCCCCCTCTGGTCATGCGAAGATCAGCCACAGCACGAACAGGATGGCGACCCACAGGAATATCTTCGACAGGAACTGCTCCTCCTCGTACTGGGCTGTGCCGCGGGGAGCTGCAATATATCGCTCATTTTTTTACGAGTTGCGGTCTGTCCAATCATGCAGATTGCATTTACGATTCCATGTAAACGAACACGTCATGTCAACAAACAACATTTGTTGTAAAAGCAAAGAATTCATAAACTAAAGCTAATAAGTTTCACTTTAATCATGGGCATAGAATTAAATATTAACGTAACCATTACAAACGGTATCTTTAACTCGAACTTCTCATTTTATCAGATTATATTTATTTAAGTTGACCGGTACAGAACCTGTACTTGTGCAATGTAATAGTGCATAAATATTCTTCGACAGGATGGGGAAAATTTATTTAGAGGTACAGGCCTTGATCGCTTTTGTACATAAAATGTAAATCAAATTATAGAATTATATAACTCAGTACAGACCTGCACTAGGCCTGGGATCTCCAAAGTTGAATGTGGAAGTGAACACTCCGAACGGAAAAGCACCAATGCCGAAGGACATGTGAAAGCTTTCGCCGAACCCAAAACCGGGGAACCCGCTGTTATTTTCGGGCTCCGTGCGCTGGCCCGCGGGCCGCGGGGGTACCTGAAATAATAACTTACGTTTAGTACCAATTGCATACAGTATATATAGCTGGTAGGTTTTCTGGAGTTGGGATCTTCGCGTAACAAAACGCACCTGCGTTGGAACTTTTTAATGGTCAAGGGTCCATCACGCTAAATGGTACAGAGTCTCAAGTCTGATGTGGAGGCTACAACACTGTCACTGTAAACATCTAGAGACATCACTTTTATCATATATAACACTATCTACCATTAAACATTTTCATTTTCCCTCGTCAAAGGTCTCCTAATAACCATACAGATCACCATCAGCTTTCATGAAATTTAAAAAATCCTCATCGAAATCGTGCTATCGGTTTAATTTATATCGTTGTTCAGATTTTTATATGCATTGTAAAAATTCATTGTTCAAAAAGCGGAAACGTACACACCAGAGACAGAAATTTAAAAACAATCGCTGTTTCTTCACAAGATAAGTACACCTATTGTTCTACATTACATTAGCCTTTTGTTACTTTACCAAACTACTTGTGTTGTAAATTTCGGATGGATAATTAAAAGAAGGCTATTTGGTAAAATGGAATATAACTTATAATTATTAACTATTCATAATAACACAATTACAGTTTTAATGTCAATTTCACCTACTTCATTAAAGCCGACGTTATGTCCCGTCAAGGATATTGTGTACATAAAAATAGTGAGGTACATAATATAAAAAGTGATCACTGAACATCTAATAAAATAAAATTTATTTATTTGCTGAATATGTGTGTGGTGTGTCAGCAATTGTTACAAACAATACTTGTTTATACCAACATATTCTACCATATTATTGTGTACAAATATTTTTTTTTATATTTACGCAAATTTATTATTTAGATTTATAGTATCTTCACGCCCATATCCCCGAAGAGGTAGGCAGAGGCACAACCAGGGCACCCACGACTAGCCGAAGATACTAAGTCCCACAATGTGATAGGTGGCAAACCTATAGCCAACCGGGCACATACCCTATCCCGAGCAACTTTTTTCATTAGGGAATTGACAAAACCCAATTTTCTTTTTGTTGCCCGACCCGGGATACGAACCCGGGACCTCATGCAGTCAAGTCCAACAACTGAACCACTAGACCACACAGGCGAATTTTTATTATTTAGATTTATATTATTATTAAATACTTTATTGCACAAAAAAAGCAAAAAAAAATATAAAATACAGGAGAAGTGAAAATGCACAAAAGGCGAGTTAATCTCTAACTTAAGAAATTTCTTCCTACTAAACTAAAAAAATGAAGCTGTGAAAATAAAATGGAAGGAATCGTGTACAAAAAACAATTATCTATACTTATATTATAAAGAGGAAAACTTTGTTTGTTTGTTTGTAATAAATAGGCTCAAAAACTACTGGACAACTTAAAAAAATCTTTCAGCATTCGAAAAGAAACATTATTCACGAGTAACATAGGCTATATTTTATTTTGGAAAAAGAATAGGGTTCCGTAAAATATTTGGGCTATTTGCACACAAGGTGTAAAAATCAACCAGAAAAGTTACCTATTCAATGTACGCTGCCATAACTAAAAAAGAGATAACCATACAATGTTCTAATTAATTGAAGATCTTATAAATATATATTTATATATATCTCGGCCGAATTCGATAATCGGCATATAGCTCGCAATGTGAAAAAGTTATCATATGTCCGGTTGAACCAAGTTCCTCACTCTAGGCGCTCCAGTTTCTTAATTTTGTTTAGAATATGCTTGAATGTTTCGTCGTTATGGTAAATATGGTTAAATAACGCATTAGACAGCGCAAACATAAAACCCCCCCAAAACGTAAGCACCAATTGCAGCGGCGCGGAAAAAGACTAGGATGATAGCTAGTAAAAATTTTGCACATATCATACATACCTTATTTCTGGGATCCTCTTGCTTTGTATTTCCTCTGCCATAAAGTGGAATAACCTTTTCTCTACTTATAGCTGCTTTACACACTGGACAAACTTGACGACTTGGTCTGGTTTCCAACCACTGGTGTAGACATGGCCAACTGATAAATATAAATAATATTGTATAAACAAATTACAAAAGAAATTAATAAATATTTAGGGTTTAGCTTAATGAAAATTTGACTAAAATTTAATATATATCAGTAGCTCTTTCACAACACAAGATTTTGATGGAATTAATTAAACATATAGATAAAGACATGAAAACAGGTTAACAGTTTGAAATAGATTTCTAAAACATGTGACATATAACTAACTACACATGTGTAAGTATTTAAAATAACAGCGTCTTTTGCAAACTTTGTGATGCCTGCACAGTACCATGTGATTTTATTTATTTTTATTTCTCAAATAGCTACTTTGATGATGAAATTAATTCACATTTTTAAAATTAAATTTAATCAGTTTTTTTTAAAAAGTGTGTTATCTAAAGTTTTGTTGCTTTCTTTAAATGCAAAAATTACTTTTTATATTAAATAAAGATTAGTGTCATTTTAAGAGATTTAAAACTACAAAATATGACATTAAATCATGTTACATTAAACATCAAATAAAAAGAGTGAGATCGTAGTGTGAGTGAATCTTGGATGACTGAACCCTTCATATCAATCGGACATTGAAGTTGTCTACAAATAGTCATCAAAGAAAATAAGAAAAGGATATTGTATTGCTCCAGCTGCTGCTTAAATAATTAACCAACCAACAAATTTTTTTGATGAGCAATACTAAACATTCAATTTGTGATTCATGTAAATTTTCCTTCAAGTTCATTTATCAAATTAATGAAACATTCATTAATGAAAAATTATATGTTATATATATTTGTTGTGTCAGTGTGAATTATATGTTACAAATAACAGCTTTTTTTGCAAAACAGCTCATAATAATCTTCCTATATTGCAGTTGATTGATTAAGAAGAAATCCTCACAAAATGGTCAATGCAGGATTTCTTATATGTTTATTGCATCAAAGAAATAAGGCTTTAACCAAGCTAATCAAATAGTGAGAGAGAAGCAGGAGCGGCTACCGTGCAGGACACACTGCCATAGTAATATTTTTATGGCAAAAAGCAACAAGCAAGTTTGTGGCTCCCTGGCTTATATACACCATAGACTTTGTAGGTCTGTTTACGTTTAGGTTAGGTACTATTACCAAGTCTGAATCTGAGAATGGAAACTCAGAGAAATTGAGAAAAACACTCATTTTTGTGTATATAAAACATATAGCATAGCAATTGAAATTGATATTTTGCATTTATTAATAGACTTTAAGAAGACTTGCATTTTCATTAGCATTACCATAGCATTGCATTGCCATAGCATTATGCCGTAAACAAGCATGCATCCACTAATAACAGAGATGTTATTATCAGTCAGCCTTCCCTTCAGATACACAATATTGCCATTATGGAATCAGGAATTGGTAAGGCAGCGGATCCCTCTCCAGGCAAGTTGCTGCACAGCACTCTATTGCTAGGTCATGACCTTAACCATGACCTTAAGGTTAAACCTCAACATTTAAACCTTTGCTTGACTTTTACTAGCGAAGTGTATTAACAATAGAAAAAAATTTGAAAGCAATCACAGTGTGCCTAAGCCACATTCATAGACAGAGTGCTCTCTGCAGCTTATTTTGTTCAGGAATAATGAATATGGAGTACTTCTTTGTTGAGAGACTAATGTTTTTTCATCTTTACCAGATTTCAATAAAGTACTTGTTAACTTATTGTGTAACTAATGAACATTTCAATGTCACTTAGTGTTATTATTATTCCAGTGAAAAATTATTCTACTTTATATCTTATAGGTAGTTTGAATTATCCTAAAACAGGAATACATGAAAAGCATAATGTTTTTAAAAAAGTAGCAATACCTAATTATAATCTATAATATCATAATTTCATTGTTGCATATGTTGCGTTAGTATCACAGAGATAAAATTCTTTTGTTAAACAAGCAGGACAGGTTTTTAAATATGTGATAAAATATGAAGGCCTATAATGGAAATATCACATAACATATCTAAATACATATTATACTATTTTATTCTTGTATCCTAAAATGTAATTATCACCTAATGATTGATTTTTCCCATTTTTAAATATGTACCTGAAAATTGTGATGTTTTCTTCAAATAGATGAGGAGGTGAATGCAAACCTAAGCTGTGGTACAGTACTCTACCTCTGGTAATCTTGTTAGTGACAACCTATATTCTGCTCAACTCTTATAAGCTGCATAGCAAAGAGGGAGATGGTCTATTCTACTCAGAGGACCCAGAATAACACAGGGTTTTCTTGAATATTGAATGAAAAAAATTGATTTGAATTATAAAATATTCAGTCAATTGTTTCAGATTTCTGCTTGAAAATGCACAACTATTATCTTTGTTATCATATACCAAGTTGATTTTATTGAGGACCTGTTTTTTAATCTGGCAGTTAAAAGTGCTTGGGTAAAGGATAAAGTAAAGGAAAACTATATCACAATAGAATAATATATACTTTAATATATAATAGACTACGGCCAGTTTGCAACTTATTGTGTATTGTCTACCTAAACTTGGGTTGATGCTAAGGGTTATCATTTTTATTTTAAGTTAAATATAATTTCTGTATTATGAGCAGCAATAGTTTTGAAATAAAATATGTCTTCAAGACATAATTTCATAAATGAAGTACCAAATAAAAAAAACCTTTTAAATAATAACATTAGAAAAAGATATTTAGGGCATCTGGTAGTCAGCACATTTAATAAAAAAAAATCACCATAGAAAAAATTAGAACAGAGATAAATATGATTTGTTATTTGTGTTAAATAGTGTAATAATGAAAGTCTTATAAATTATTAACAGATTTATACCAATTTTGATTTAGTATAATCTAGCTTGCAATAAGTAATTTAATATTTTTTTCACATATTTCAATTAAATGCTTAAATTAATAAATCCAAAATTGGAATTAGAATTACCATAACATCAAACCACAATTGCTATTATCATTACTTAATTGTCACTAATTTTTACAACGAGAATAAACATTAGTGGAGAATAAATCAGTTCAGAACCGTTTCTGATATTTAGATAACATAATATTTAAGGAAGCATCTGTATCAATCTGTTCAGGTCTGCCTTGGTATAAACTTGAATATAATAACAAGGCAGTTTCCTAATTTGTTTTTAGTTGAGATCTCTTAACAGTAATAGAAAATTAGCATCTGGATAACATCCCTACTAAACTGATACAAGAGATTTAGCAGTTTTTTCTTCATTATAGCTCAATCTGTCAGTTATTTCTTATATTTGAAATTTATTAAATTTTGACAATTTAATTAAGTATCTATGACTATCACCCATATTCAGACTACAAATGTTCTTTGATCAGTTACTAAATTGACATTTTCAATACAAATTTAACAAAATGTTAATTGACATCTCTGATGACATCTTCCATGAATGTAAAAATTAAATAACTACTAAAAAACTGAATGTCAAAATAAAAATATCACCCCTGTTGGGCAAAAAGTCATTATCAGCAGGTGCTTCTTCTTAAATAATTAGGTCTTCTCGTTGTTAATAACATTTTATCTTTGATTATGTCAAAGTTTCGCATTAAAATGTCGACTTAATAACAGATTAAACGGAATTTGACGTCTCTGAGTGCGCCCTTAAATCAAACATATTTAAGTAATTAGTAAACCACTGATTCCATATATGACTGATGATGGTGGTTCTGATAAATTGTCTATTTTTCAGTGTGCAAAAGCGTTCGTAGACTTATCTATTAGAAATAGGCGAAGAGCTTACCAGAAGAGATGCCCACACATACTAACAACTGCATCTCTCGCAGTGTCTAGGCAGATGTTACATTCAAGCATACGCTCGTCCCGCTTATCTTCTTCGCTACCATCTCCACCAGGAGCTGATGCACTTGCTTTAGCTTCACTTGTTTCTGCCATTTCTTTAATAAAACACAAGTCACCCTTCTTACGTCACAAAAACAAATTATTGGATGATTGATCAAACATTTACATGTCACGTTTTCACTGTTTAGGTTGCGTATTATCCTCAATTATTATTTGTGTGAATAAACAATTAGTTAAATCAGAACTAGTAAGGTAAATAACACAAATACTCTGGGAAACAATCAGGATATTTTCCCCAACCCCGAATTTAGTGTGGCGAGGGTAATCCGCGACAAATGATAAATGACCACAATGACCACGATCACAGACACAGATCACAGACTATCAA
>NJDC01000721.1:188251-203068 GCA_002245475.1 Calephelis virginiensis | reverse complement strand
CATTATTTTGCTGTTTTTAATTAAGCAATTAAATTACTAATTTGTATTGCGTGCGCGACGGTACCCATGCGCAGCTATCCCCTCCACGTTTCGCTCAGCGCTAGAGTTTAGTGCCGCGACCTATACTTTCTGTTTTTAATTTTATGACAAAAAAAATATTTTATGGTGGTGTTATAATTTTAAAAAATAATTTATCATAGCTTGTGTGAAAGAGCTTATCACCAGCTGAGGTAAAAATTTTGCTAGGACAGGGCATGTAGACTAATGTTGAATTGGGCTCAATCTGCCATCAATCAACTCTGTAGTTACATTTAATTGTATAAGTAAGTTCTAAAAGCACATCTGAAATATTGCAGCATATGTAACTAATAATATGACACTAGAAAAATATTGTTTTATATGAACATAGCATTTTCTTTAAATGTAATTTAAAAAAGTGTAGATTGTAAAATGCATGGGTGTGATCATGTTAATATCATTAGCTTATTGTGGAATGAAAATGGTAGCTTATGGATACTCAATATGGCAAGCTTCAAGCATATAAAATCTACATCAGTCATCCAGATTCTTTAAATGAAACTCATATAAAAATTACCCTTTTGACATAAGAAAGCAGCAGTGACTTGTATTTTGAAATATTGCTTTTGAATGAGATGATCATAAATTTGTACATTATAGATTTATGTTTTTAGTGTAGTGGGGTGGGATTTAGATTAGCATACCGTGAATTTGTTGGTGTGAAGGGTGTAAGCGGATAGTACATGTTCAGGGCAACCCCTAGTATGGTTTTTAAAATGCGGAAATGCTAATTTCATGGCTAAAATAGAACTTGAAAAATCAAACTGTAGGTTAGTTTTTGCTAGGAACACTTGACAGAACACAGTATTTTGTACAAAAACTATACGTATTGTGTATCCCGACTGCGCCTGGTTAGGTTCGGAAGGCTACCTTCGGGGTTTTAGGTATTTTTTTTAAATGCTCCAGGAGAAAACTGCATTTGAAACAATTGCGTGTGCTAACGTTACATTTTGTACGAAAACCATCGGTATCACATATCCCGACTTTTACTGTTGGAAATAATTGTGAGCATTGACGTTTTTAACCGAAAACAACATATCGCGTCATCACAAAAAGTTAAATTTTTCAAGTGTTGATGACCTTTTTTAAATAAGAGATAGCGAATTGTAGTCGCTTGCGGCCTCGTTTTTGGCGCGACGAATTTTTTTTTATTAGTGGTTGCGATTTTCATACAAAAGTTTTTTTTAATTTTTCAAAAAGTATATACTTCTGCGCTGCGGCGATACTTGAGGATGGTTCTAGGGAGTACCCTAGCCCCCATCCCACTTTCATTTTCTTAAAATTCAGGGTATGCCATTGTAAATTTTACCCGTGTAGTGTACTTCACTTAATATTTTAGTTAGAAATTTGTTGATCATCAAATGTTTCATGTTGTATCTTTTTTTATTTTGCTGTTTATTTATGTATAATAATGTTACATTATTTATGAATGAACAACCGAAAACCAAACTTTTTTTATTTCGTCAGAATTCATTATTCATAAACAACATAATGTATTTATTGGGAGTGACCACAAGGGTAAATAAAAAAGTGGTATTTTCCAGATAAAAAGTTCAGTACTGCCTCTCAATAGGTATGAAAACCTAGTGTGTGATCTGCCACATTGTTTTTTTTTAAATACAGCCAGTGTCACTCTTACTCACTTGTGATAATTTTGATATACTACATTTAATAATTAAAATGGAAGATTTGATTGTTTGTTTGTTTGCTTGTATTGAATAAGCTTTTCAGCAATAAAACCAGATGTTAGCCCTGTTACTATATTTATTAATAAAATAAATTAGGGTTCCCTACTAAAACTTCAGTAATGAAGAAGATGTAAAAAGTTAGTTATAAAATCTCTTTCATGGTATGAGCTGCGGAAACAATTAATCGTAAAACAAAAATGTTCTACAATATTTAAGAACATATTAATATCTATATAACTTCGCAACACTATATTATTTATAACTATATAACTGTTATAGTTATACGAAAATACTAGTTTCATAAATTTTATCAGGTGATAGAATTAGTGACCAATATTCGGACCATGTTATCCATACCTTCATATTTATCCTTATCCAAATAAATCATTTCATATTAAATTTTGTTTCATTACCTTTGGAATACTTTTCATTTTATTATATTAAACAATCCATTACAACCTTTATAAATACATATATCCTTTATATTACAAAATTAAAAATGTCTATCTAAACAAAATAACCATCTATCCACCGTCGCCACTTCAGTTTACATATATATATTTCTCTAACTACCTGGTGCAGCTTCTCTTCTTCTGCAAGCTTCACTCATGGTCAATTGTATGTAGCATGTTTGTGTTTGCCCAATGCCCAGAGTCTTAAGATTCTGTTCCCAAATGGACAGACAGACATATTTCATCTTCAGTGGCATAGTAGTTTTCTGATGAGAAATCTCTTCTGTATTCTGTTCTGTGTTCTATATTAGGAAAAGGGAACTGTGTTACTCTAAATTCAAAGCCATGAAGCTGCGGGTAAAAGCTAGAATTTTATGGACCTAAGCTGCAATATGCATGTTGTTTTCAATAATAATATTGTCTTTAGTGAGGTGATGGAAGGACTAGAGCTGAGACGTGGTTTATCCTTTCTAAATGTGGGATCTGGTACTGGATACTTGAGTACCATGGTTGGTCTAATCCTGGGATCCACTGGAATCAGTCATGGAGTAGAAGTGCACCCAGAAGTTTACGACTATGCTGTTATTGTTATGGGTGAATTCATGGAACGGTCAGATGTGATTGATGAGTTTGATTTTTGTCAACCTAAATATTACAATGGTATGTATAATTAGTATGTTATTTTAATTTAATTATAATGTTAGAAATTTAATGTACTGAGCTATACATGACTACTTATTACTATTACACTAGATTAATGAATTATAAAAAAAACAACATTGTAAAACATCTTTACTTAACTGTATAATGTACATACAATACAGTATATCTTTACTTAACTGTATAATGGAGGAACTCCATTACACAGTTAAGTAAAGTATGTATTAGTTTTTTCGAAGTATGAATTATTTCTACAATTTTTTTAAATTGTCAGACGGCATATTTTTAGAATATTTTCTATGAAAAATTTAATGTCATATGTTTATACATGCATTGAAACTAGGTACATGTTTTAAGGAAAACATTTTTATTGCATTGTAGCAATGTAGGGCAAGATTTATAAAACTTCCTACACTTACAGAAATATTATCAACCTACAATATTACAAAGTGAGTATTTACTTGAAAACATAACATACCTTCCCCTTAAAAATGTGGTACGGCTGACATACTATTCAATGAAACTATTAATACTGCATTAACAAAAATATACTATTAGATGCTATCTTATACTAAATTATACAATAAAGAAATAATATGCCTCAAACAAAACTAATTTTAAAATAGATAATAAATCAGTTTATTGTAAGGTCTCTTAAAATGAACATTCAATTTATTTATTTCATTTTACCCGCAGCAGAATTAGTCTCCCTAATCGGTGGGATGCCCAACATCTCAGCCTTAGTTCTTAGCCAAATTCTTAGTTCAGAACAATGCTGAACTAAGAATTTCTAAGATATTGTTTTCCTCCTCTTCAACACTTTTCCCTCTTTTAATCCCCCCATGACTTCTGATCCCATGGACGAACCTTATACAATGGCCGAACTACATTGTGCCCTAGATGGCCTGAAGGGCTCGGCCCCTGGTGTGGATGGTATCCCATATTCGTTCATAACAAAATCCTCTAATATCTCCAAATCATACTTACTTAACATAATAAACTTTGTGTTCCAGACTCATGGAAAACTCAAATAATAATTCCAATATTAAAACCTGGTAAAGAGCCAAGTGAATATGGTTCTTAAGGCCCATAGCTTTATCCAGTGTTTTAGCCAAAATAATGGAACACCTAAACAAGAACCGCATGGAGTGGATACTTGAAAATAAAGGGGTTCTTTCAAACACTCAATTTAGTTTCAGAAGAGGACTAAGCACTCAAGATAGCTTAAGCATTTTTATACCTGCAGCTCGGGTTGCTTTTTCGCGAAATGAACACATGGTGGGAGTATTCTTAGATATTCACTCTGCGTATGATAATGTCCGGCTCCCTCTACTAAGGCAGAAAATGCACCAGCTTAGTCGCTAGTAAATATCATTTGCAATCTGTATATGGGCCGCTCCATTTGTGTTAAAGTTCAGGGCAACCTTCTCCCACCTAGACAGGTATGGAAGGGTCTGCCACAAGGTTCAGTGCTTAGTCCTCTTCTATACAATCTGTACACTTTCAACCTAGACAAGGCTGTGGATAGTTTCTGCGACATATTACAGTACGCCGACGACATTGCCCTATACTCAAGTTCAACTTCGTTTGCAGATATTTCTAACAGATTAAACTCAGGTCTGTCATACCTATCTGATTACCTGCAAGATCATGGCCTCTCACTCTCAATAAATAAATGTTGTGCTGTTATATTCTCCAGGAAAAACTCTGTTCCCAATATTGACTTCTATATTGATAATCATAATGTGTAGATCCAGGATAAAGTCAAACTTCTAGGTGTCATTTTGGATAAGAAACTCTCAGGGACCCATCATTTAAATCATATTCACAGCAAATGTGAAAATGGTATCAATGTCATGCGTGCACTTTCCGGTGTTTGGTGGGGTGCACACCCATATAGTCAAAAATTACTATATAATGCACTCATTCGTAGTCATTTTGATTATGCTTCCTTCTTAATAGAACCCTGCAATAAAGGCTCTTAATAAACTTGACAGGATTCAAGCAAAATCCCTTAGAGTCATAACAGGAGCCATGAAATCCTCCCCCATTAATGCCCTCCAGGTTGAAAGTCTCGAACCTCCCCTTCATCTACGTAGACAATTTTTATCAGAGCGTTTTTATTTTAATGTCGCACAATACTCAGCGCATCTACTACCACCCCTCCTCACTTCGCTTACAGAGCTTAAAGAATCTTCTAGATATTGGTCCCATAAGGTTGTTCCCCCCCTAGTTAAAAGTCACAACAAATTATACTCTATTATTGCCCGTGGCTTATTCAAACATACCAAAAACCCACTATTTCAATTTAGCTTTGATTCCCTGATTTTTCAACCTCAAGTCATTTTAGATTTTGGAATACCTAAAAATTCTTTACAGGCTAATATTATATTTAACCATATTAACAATCTGATTGGCAAGGATGGACTCCTGTATATACTGATGCCTCAAAGCTATCGTTGGATGGTAACACAGGTGCAGCTGTTTGGATACCTCGATTTCAAGTGACTCTCAGTCAGAAACTACCTCCTCAGTCTTCTGTCTTTACAGGAGAAGCTGTGGCGTTACTAGAGGCCGTTTCTTTAGTCTGTACCATAAATTTGACAGATCAATTATTTGCTCTGATTCCCTTAGCTGTTTACAAGACATTATAAAACCACCTTTTCACGCTAAAAATAATTTCTATATATCTCTCTAAATTAAAAAACTGTTGTACCAGTGTTACCTTTTGAACATAAATGTTGTCTTTGCCTGGATCCCAGGTCACTCAGGCATCATGAACAATGAAATAGTCGATGGCTGGGTTGAACAGTCTGTTGATATTGGACAGTCAGAATATTATATTAGTCACTCTTGCGATCTTCGATGCCTGGCTAAACCAAACCTTTTGGAAGCCTGGAAGGAAGCATGGATATCCTCTAGTCAAGTGAAGGGCAAACATTATAAGGCTTTTCAAGAAAATCTACCAACAAAACCATGGTTCTTTAAAAAACGTGCATTAGACAAATCCCTTATGTCTACTATAATTCGCCTCCGTCTAGGACATGTCTGCACTCCTGTTTTTCTTGCTAAACTGCGCATCAGAGATAGCTCACTTTGTGAATGTGGCCTTGAAGAGGGAACATTAGAACACATATTTTTCCTGTGCCCAAAAATTAGAGTTCCCCTGTATGAAATTTTACCTAAAGACTTTCCCAGGCCAATAAATATTAACTTCCTTCTTAGTCAGGTTTACTCATCTCGTATTTTTGTGTTAGCTAAATTTTTGAAACTTAACAATATCAAACTATGACCACCATGTATGAAGTAAAATCTATCTATTGTAATGTCAAAATGTCTATATGTCAATCTTGCTAGAGTTTACTTTATAAACTTGTGACGTCTACCTCACCAGTTGTTATAACCAACCTTGTCTTTTTACTACCAACCATATGTTGTGTATCTCTTTACAGGTCACTGGTTCAACGCCATACATTCACGAGGCAAAAACGCTTTTCACTCTGTGCCTCTCTCAACCTTGACGTTGGCAGAAGCACCGTAATCTCGGTGGAGTCAAAAATCCCAAATATTGAATTGAATTGAATAAGTGTTAAGTCAAAAGTTAACAATCTTTAAGCAGCTTGAATGCATTATTTTTTCGCTCTGACCAATGCCACAATTTCTGGTTCCAAAATTGTGGACCTTTTTGGGATAAATCTTTCATAAAAGTTATAAAGACCTATAAATGCTTGTAGTTCTTGATTGTTTTTAGGTGCCGGTGTGTTCACAATACACTCCACCTTGCTAGGTGTGCTGGATGTATGCCTTCGGAATCAATGATAAAGCATAAAAATTCAATTTGTTCTCTATCAAATTTACATTTGTTTTTATTGAGCCTTAACCCCGCTTTACTGATCCGATTTAATACTATTTCTAGCCTCTTATACATTTCTGGCAACATACTACCATTTATGGTAATATCGTCAATCAGTACCACAATACCTGGAATTCCAGCCAAGAGTGCAGTCATCAAACGCTGGAAAATTTCTGGGCTAGCTTTCACTCCAAAAGCTAACCTATGCACTGAATATAGCCCCTCACAGGTATTAAGTGTAAGAAGTTTTGCTGTGTCGTCACAGACTGTCACTTTTGTATAAGCACGAGATTGAGGGTCTAGGTCGAGGGTAGTGAAAGATTTGCCTCCAGCAATGATAGCAAACACTTCATTTGCTATTGGCATCGGGTATGTATCACACTCTGTGGCCTCATTTACTGTGCTCCTATAGTCGCCATAGTCTTATATCACCTGACTTCTTTGCTATAGATACTACTGGAGTTGCCCACTCTGAAATGGCTGTTGCCTTAAGGACCCCTTCCTCTACCCAGCGATCTATTTCTTTTTCAACGTAACTTTTTATTGCGTAGGGTACAGGTCGTGCTTTGAGAAACTTGGGAGTTGCTGCCAGTTTAAGATGAATAGTTACTGGATGTCCTTTATAGGTACCTAAATCCTCTTAAAAAACTTCACCATAATTAGTAGTTATATTTGACAGCTCCTCATTATTTGATAGAAAATTGATATTCAGAGAAATGTTTAGAGGTGTAAACCAATTTTTTCCCAATAAATTAGGTCTTTTTCCTTTTGCCACAATTACGTGTAACCTGTGGGCTTTTTCATTATATTCTGCCGATACTACTATTTGACCCAATATAATATTTAAAGCTGATTCTGTCCAAGTATGTAGCCTTACTGTGCACAGTTGTAATAACCCTACCCCATGTGACTAGGATTTTCAAAGTGTCTTATTTAATAATAGAAAAACTGGCTCCTGTATCAATATGAAATTGTATAGGAATACCGTGGAGTTTAATGCTTACTTCTTATGAAGGTACTTGACTTATTTCTTTTTTTTGGTCATATAAATACCGTTTGACTAATAGTTATTTTCGGGCACATAATTAACCTTTCTATTATTTTTCTTTTTTGTTACACAAATCTTCTCTATGTGGCCTTTTTTATGACAATAATTGCAAATAGAATTAATATAACGACATTCTCACCCATACCATTCACTACATCTATAGCACAAACGTTTTTGAAAACGTTGGTGGTCAAATCGTTCTAAGATGGGTGGAAGTAAAATTGCTGACGCAGGATGGACAGCAGCGTCCTTGTGATAATTTTCCGCCCTACTGTTAATCCCCAATCTGCCCGCCAAGTGTGAGGATTACAGCAATACCCCCAGTGACGTACAACTTAAAAGAACTTTGGCCCCCAGTCTCCGGCAGCTCCGCTTTCAGCAGTTTACGGTAGCTGACTCGGTAATGGCAGAGCAGGGGGTGCGAAGAATCCCCGGATGGACTTAGGTACTTAGGCTACTAGCTAACACAAACCTTTTGCACGCTCCGGTCTGATGAGAAGATTCTGGAGTTGGAAGTTACGCTGGACAAGTTACGCTGGCAATTATCTGAATTCCGAAGACAGGGAGAGGACTAGATAATCCTCAAGTCCAGTAACATGTTCTACCACCGGGAAGATGACGCCCTGTCCCAGGGTGGTGTCGGGTTTGTCGTCCGGAGGTCGCTCTTAAATAACGTGGATGGCGATCGGGAGTGTGTTGACAAGAGTGACGTGCCTGATACTCAGAATTAGCAAACGGTATTCGCTGCAGGTCATACAGCTCTACGCCCCGACTTCGGCGAATTCTAACCACGATGTACATCTCGAAAGCCATTCATACCTCTTAAACGCAATACTCGGTGGTAATGGGCGACTTCAACGCAAAGCTGGGTACGAGAGAGAGCGATGAACTGAAAGTGGGGCAATTTTAGTATTGGCAGGCGTAATCTTAGGGGCTAACGCTTGGCTGCATTTCTGGAGCCTTCTTCAGAAAAAATCCACCTTGTAAATGGACCTGGCTTAGCCCGGATGTGTCGACAAAAAACGAGATAGACTTCATTTTGTTTACTAGAAGCCACATATTCAATGATGTCTCTGTGATCAATAGGTCGAAAACCGGCAGTGATCATCGGATGGTAAGAGGCACATTGAATATCAACACAAGGCTGGAACGGTCACGGCTAATGAAGTCTGCGCTCCGTCCAACCCCAGTCCAATGCCAAAATCTCGAAAACTTTCAGCTCGAACTTCACAATCGCTTCGAATGCGTGGCAGAATGCGAATCAACGGACGACTTGAACAATGGGTTTGTGCAAGATGTCCAAGCCGTCGGGTAAGACTAGACGCAAGAAAAGAATTGGAAAGCTCTCAGACCTTACTCGGAGAACGGGATGATATGCGGTTGCAGTCTTCGCTTGACATGCAAAGGTACAACGAGCTAAACAGACAAGTCTTTAAGGCGTTGCGGACAGATTTAATACGTCTCGTGTTAAAGAAGCTATCGAGCGTAATGAGGGCTCCTAGGGTATCACAAGGGTTTTGTCTGTTGGTCAGACCCAATTCATAAAACTGAACGTCGAAAATGGCACTGTTATTTCATCTAAGGCTGAGATTTTTAGAGAGCTTTAGAAGTTCTATGGACAGCTTTACAATTCAATACGAGCCGTTGTTAGTATGGCTAAAGATAATAGAGCCAAACTGAAGAACAGTATGGTGCCTGAGGATGATGGGATTACTGCTGTGCTACTGAGAACGGGGGGATTGCCAGTTATTAAGGTCGTCCAGAAGCTATTTAATTGCGTCATTTTGGTATGCAGTGTTCCAGAAGTGTGGACTAGAGGTGTGGTTGTTCTCCTTTTCTAGAAAAGTGACAATACTTTATTTAAAAATTATAGACCCATCTCACTTCTGAGTGTCACGTTTACAAGTTGCTTTCAAGGGTCATCACGAACCGACTATCACGCAGGTTGGTCGATTTCCAATCTCTCGAACAAGCCGGGTTCCGTAAAGGCTTTAGCACTGTAGATCACATTCAGACGCTGCGCCAGATTATGAAAATGAAAATGAAAATAAATTTATTTACAGCGAAAACATAGAAACAGTAAAAACATAAATAGATAATAACAGGATAATATCTTATTAATTATGTATAACGCTGAGAGTTTTTAACATCTTAATCTAACGACGATCCTCACACTAGGCAAGCCTGTGTCGTGAGGAGCAACTTCAATTACATATTGCTATAACTATTTTCAGATTGGCATCAACTAATCTAAATTACAAACATTTTAAAAATAATTCAAAGATTCCAAATATAGTATTTACTTACATTAACTAAACAATTACACTTAGGGCCACATGCACGCTCTATAGAAGTATTGTATGACTTAAACTGTCAAATATATGCTCTGGGCTAGATGCTAACTCAGATTTAAATAATTAACATACGAACGGGCAAGCGGCTCCCAATGAAATTAACGTTGACTCGACATCAAATCTTCAGTGCTACTGTATGTCAAGGTAGATAACCATTTTGAAACAATTCTTTTTGCTTCACACAACGACTTTTCTTTTATATCACAGTTTGTAAGAACGAAATTGTAGATACGGGCTCGTATAAATTCTCCAAAACGGTGGGCAAATACAGTCTTAACTTGAGGTATTGGTAAACGATATACTCTTTGCTGTAGCATGGTGCAGTGGACATGCGAATATTTAATAGATTTATGAACCGCCAGGGTTGTCCGCAATACAAACAATTGTCGTACACTGAGTACTCCACTTTCCTTATAAACCTTTGTCGTGGGATACCTGTAGGGTTTGTTCATCAAGACTTTCAATACAGAACGTTGAGCTCTCTCCGTTAGAATTAAAGAAGTCTTAGGTTATATAAAAGAAAAAAAAAGAAGAAAAAAGTTATATGAAAGACCGAGTTGTATAATCGGCCTTTATGTCGAGCGTTTGTGAACTACGAGAAGAAAGCCTTCATTTAATTGAGACAAGAGCAGTGCTTCAGTCATTACACAGGTGCCGCATCGACTATCGATACATCGAAGTGTTGAGCCCCTATGTCGGTCCGATTACAGAATCAGAGGTCGAAACCGATCCAGTTGCAGAAAGGTGTGAGACTTTATTTCTCCGAAACTGTTCACTGCTGCACTGGAAGATGTCTTCAAGCTTCTGGACTGGAAAAGACTCTGCATTCATATCAACGGCGAGTACGTCACTCACCTTCGATTCGCAAATCATATTGTGGTCATGGCGGAATCGCTGGAAGACTGGAGCAAGATGCTAGGTGACCTCGGTAGAGTTTCCTAACAGGTGGGTCTTAAGATGAACTTGAACAAGACAAAAGTCACGTCCAACGTTCTTGTTGCACCTATACCAGTTCACGTTGTAAACTCGATTGAATTTGTTAATCAGTATGTATACCTAGGTCTAACAGTTCAGTTAGGTTAAACTCAACTTCAAGAAAGAGATCGATCGCCGAATCCAACTAGAATGGGTAGCGTTCGGTAAGTTTAGAGTATCTTCTTGTCCAAATCACCTCAGAGCTTAAAATCAAAAGTCTTGGACCACTGTATGTTACCGGTGATGACATATGGATCTGAGACTTGACCGTTAAATGTGGGCCTCTTAAATAAGTTCAGAGTCGCTCAGCGTGCTATAGCGAGAGCTATGCTCGGTGTTTTTCTGCGAGATATGGTCTGTAATTCGGTGATCTGCAAGAGAACGAGAGTAACCGATGTAGTCCACAGAGTCAGCAAGCTAAAGTGATAATGGGCAGGCCACATTGCTCGCAGAACAGACAACCGCTGGGGAAGAAAGGTTCTCAAGTGGCGGTCCCGCACCGGAGGACGTAGTGTTAGATTATGGATGACCTCCAACCCGGTGGACTGACGATCTGGTCAAAGTCGCTGGGAGTCGCTGGATACACGCGGCTGGTGATAGTGACTCGTGGCGCTTTTTGGGGGAGGCCGATGATGATAATGGTTTTTTAAATTACATTGAATGTTAAAATTTGCTTATGTCTTCTTTCTAACAGAAGTTTGTTCACAAACATCATGACACGAGATTTTCTAACATAATTCTTAACTTTGCCCTCTATTATACTCATCATCATCGCTTACAAATTCAGTTATGGAGTAATAACATTTACTTAAAAGCCTTTGATGTAGCTGAGTTTTAAATTTATTTGATATCAAAATTCTAAGGAAGTGAGGAAAGATGTATTTGTTTTCAAATAAATCCACTATCAATACAAAAAAACCTTTGTTTTTATTAAAAAAAATTGACCGTATTTGATATATAGGCCAAAATGTGGACATGCTAAAGGCCAGACCGCAGTAAGCAATACAGATGATGTCTGATCTCTTTACAATACACAAGGTATTGTAATTCTTAATTCTTAACTATAATACTTGTAACTCGGTAATTTCACTTTGTTTATTTTTTTAGGAAATGGGCTGTGTATAGCTCCTCTACAAACGGGCTATGATCGTGTTTATTGTGGTGCGGGATGCCCTACGGAATATGAGGCTTATTTTAAAAATCTTATTAAGGTACTGTCAAAGCGAAACTCTAATTGGTATAAAATGTTCTGAAACACAAGTATTTTATGTTCAACTGGGACATACTAGTTTTGTTTAATATAAATAGGTAATAAGTCACTACAAAAAAAATTGACACTATTAAATATAATTAAGTTGTAATTTTACATTAAGAAAAATACAAATAATTTTATTAAAAAATGTTTTCTTTAACAATGAAGTTATTTGTCTTTCCAGGTTGGTGGTATTCTTGTAATGCCACTTAATGATACCCTTGTGCAAGTTCGAAGAGTCAGCAAAACAAAATGGGTAACTCGAAGTCTGCTTAGTGTCACATTTGCCCCACTGCAAGTGCCTTCTGCTAAAGACCCTGAAACAATTGTAAATTTAGGTAAGTCTTTAAATTGTGCTACTTATAGTAGATATGTGACGTCTGTTATTCGAAGTGTTTCCGATAAAGGAAATAAATATCTTACATCTTACATCTTAATTCATTGCTGGAATCAAAAAAATCAATCTAAATTCTTAACCTACAGTTACTTTTTTTTAGTATTGTGTGTTTCAATCCCTCTACAAACTCTACAGTTACTTTTTTTTAGTATTGTGTGTTTCAATCCCTCTACAAACCATATGTACTAAGAACATATGAACTATTTAGAGTTTTAATAATCTTAACATTTCTGTATTGTGAGCTTATTCTTATTATAAAGTCTAGGGATTTTGTCGCTTAGTTAATTAACTCTTTGGTGTGTCTTGCATAATATATGAAAGCTAACTAACTCTAATAGAGACCAGAGTTATGAATTGTGCCGATATTACGTCGTGTTTCGTCTACATTTTACAACATGACGCTTTAAGTAAAAGTGAACAGTGGTCTAGCAGTCCGGGTGTTGGACTTGACTGCATGAGGTCCCGGGTTCGAATCCCGGGTCGGCCAACAAAAAGAAAAATGGATTTTTCCAATTTTCTAATAAAAAAATGTTGGTCGGGATTGGAAATATGCCCGGTTGGCGATAGACTTTGCCACCTATCACATTGTGGGACTTAGTGTCTTCGGCTAGTCGTGGGTGCCTTGGTTGTACCTCTGCCTACCTCTTCGGGGATATGGGCGTGAAGATACTTTTACTTTTGAACAGCGTATGATGAGTGACTAAATGTTATGGAAAGTATTTAGAAGCATTAAAATTTTATTGTTGGCCATACAAGTCTTCAAGTCTAAGGTCTTGCTGTAATAAGTAGCAAAGTGAAAGCTGGTAATTTCGCGTATTTGATAACGACTTATTACTACACATTAAACAAAAAATAAAATTCCTATTGAACCTAGGTGTTAGGTTAGGTTAATGATCAGCCAGGAGCGTTCGTTGACGTTAAATGTTGTAACATACATATGTTGTGTATGTCTAAAAAAATGCCATCAAGAAATCCGTCTGCTTGTTTACCTTCCAATATCATAAAATAAAAATAATAAAATGAAATATCTAACTAACCCGCTTCCCACAAAAATAGGAATTCGTTCGAATGGACATGCAATATTTTTTTTTTAGTTTTTGATTAGGCACATTCAGTTTCTCACTATTTCTGAAATGTGTCATATCTAACACTTCAGCATTTCTTTGAAATAAATAATGTTTTATTACACAAAAACACTTATCAATATATATAATTATAAATAATGCTGCAACAATTGCAACATTGCTTAAGCAAAGCAAAGCAATTGCCTAGTTTTCGTAAGTGTCATCATAAGCTGTGCTATGGAGCCTCTTAAATACTTTTCGCTCACATTTTCTATTTTAGCCACGCATGAATGTAGTAAATTCAAACTGTATAGTGTTATTTAAGAACATGCGTCTTACGTTTGACAATATTACGACCTCCAGAGGAGTTGACCCCGGTCCGGCTGGACGTCCACGCTCGCGGGCGCGTGCGCTCGGCGCTGCGTGCGGGCGTGCTGCAGCGTGCGCCCGACCTGCTGCCGGCGCCGCGCCCCGTGCCCCCGCGCCCCTCGCGCCCCACGCGCATGTGCATACCGGTCGAGCCCGCCGCCGCAGCCGGTCAGTACCGCCACCTCGCCACTCTGGCACACCTTTACACCGCCATTTCTACACACTGACATACCATGGACGAGACAAGTAACACATCAAACTGTAATCCTCGGACACATTTACCAACTAGAATTAACAATATACTACCTCACTCGACAAGAAATATAATATTTAGTTTTGAAAGTTGTCTTCTTTAAGACATTTTTCATGAATTTACAGAAGGATTCAACATTCTGCACGACTTGGACCCCGAGAGCGGTGCTAACGAAATGAATGCATTATTGAATCTCGTGATTAGTATGGGACATAATCGAGTGGCCGGCGCCTTGCGATTCGATCACGTGGACGTGGACTCCGTCACCAGCGACGAGTACGATAGCAGTCCGGAGCTCGAGGACAGAAGCAACGAATCCGGAGTCGACAATACTGACCACGATTCCAAACGTCTAGATTCAGACGAAGCGAACT
>NJDC01000721.1:140852-172238 GCA_002245475.1 Calephelis virginiensis | reverse complement strand
ATCACTTACCATCAGGAGAGACGTGTGCTTGTTCGTTATCATAACAGAAAAATATATATTAATATTCAGACTAACACATCTATTTAAACTAATTTTAAGAAGTGGGAGCATCATTTTAGTTCAGGCGATCTGCCATTTATACCTGTCCCTATCTTCTTGAGCGTGAGCGGAGTGCTTAGCCCGAGACATCATTGTTCAAATGGATAGCACTGTTCCATACAACCCCCGTAGCAAGATCTATCGGGAAATCGGCCCTCGACTTGGTTCTGCGTTCTGGGTACTAATTGGATTGATCGAAGGATATTGGTCATAAATAACTTTATTACGAAGTGACATTCTGCAGTTTTTATTTGTAAGGTCTGAGAGAGATTGTTTTGGCGCCATCGAGAGAAAATATGGTCGAAGTTTTTTCATAATTATTGAATTTCGTATTAATATCGAATGAAATTAGTCAATTTTGGTAGAATTTTGTACAATTTTGTTCAGTGTAAGTGCACAAGTGAAATAATCATGAAGAAATTAGCGTATCGTATATTTCCTCGTTGCCGCCAAATCTCATAACATGAGCTTGTGTAAAAAGGCCACCGCTTTACCCAAGAGCCTGAAATGACTTACTGACGACTTATGACTAATGACTAATTATAGTTGATATAAAACAAATATAAAGTTTGATGCAAATTTCTACTTGACTAATGGCAAAATACTAACGAGATTGCCAAAACCTAAAGAAAGAAAGAAGATCTGAGAGACGGCTAAGTACGAACTCAGCATTTTGCCTCGTAATATGGAAAAGGCTCGAACGACATATTACTGTCGAGAGTTACTCCTAGGTGTTCGGTAGTTTTTTCCCAGAGAATTTCTTTATCTATCATTTTGATGGTTCCAGGTTTACGACTGCGTCTCATCCATTCGCAAGGCCTCGGTTATAAAACAACGCTGCACTTTGGTCTGGATTTTATTCTGTACCTCTTCTTCTGCCTTGGTTGTACCTCTGCCTACCTCTTCGGGGATATGGGCGTGAAGATACTTTTAAAATACATGATAAATCGCAGAAAAAACTGTAATCAAAATTTTAAAAAAGTCGCGCAAATTATGGTCATCCTTGCAGATAGATAATCTTATAGCGAAATACTACACTCATGATTCATTTTTCCTTCATCCTTTTTTCTTAGCTTTGGGTAGGCAAAAATGATCGTGTTCCCTGTTGACTGATATAATATAACTGTACGTTTACGCATATTGCCGCTTATGCAGTTACCCACAAACGGACATTCTTACACAGTTAAAAGCGTTCGTAATACCCACCTTTAACTCTTCCCTGCTAAAGTACTTGTAGAGAGCATTATTTTTTATGATAATGGAAGGCAAACAAGCATACGGATTTCCTGATGGTTAGAAATACCCTCCGAATCGGAACACGTTAACGGCAAGCATTGGACGTTATGGTATCAGGAATAGCTAAGGCGGTGGTACCAATCCGGGCGAGTCGTTGCGAAACTCTACCACCTAGTAGGATGTCACGGTATTAGCGACGGTAAGCCTATGCTCGCCTTTTATGAGCTGCCTGGCAGGCATAAGTCTCAAGCATACTTAAGTTTTTTGATATTTCCTCAGAGATAGAAAATACTCAACATTCAACAGGTCTCTCGTCTTAAAAAATACTCTGTACTATAGGAACCTATTAACACTCTTTTCTTCGCGATACTTGTTTTTAGGAAGTAGGCACCTGTGTGTGTCTCGCTAGCAGTTCGGCGACTTGTTCTTCCAAATAAGATATCCGATGGGTGAGCCTGGTGTTGTCTGCCCGGAGCCCTTCTTTGGCCTTCTCTGCATCATCCGCAGCTACCCTCAAGGCCCCTAGTTCCATTCGTAATGATGCAGCTTCATTCTGAAACATACAAATTTTGTTATTAAATAACTATTTGTAATATTTTTCCATAACTTATAGTTTCGTGGAGTAAGTGGAAAAGGAACAATAGTTTTAAGTGTAGCAAATTAGGAAGTGCCTGTTTATTGTTCTCTTCAATACGCTTAAATTGTACAGCTTTAGAAACCACAGTGCAATATAATTATTTTGGTTTTAGGTTGAGAATTGTCTACATTAGACATTTAACGGTTGCTACTTTTAATAAGGTATAAGGTTTGTCCAAACGACTTCAAAGAAGTCGTCAGGCCAAGTCCAGGATTCAGAGCCTCTCACGTGGCGCGGCTACGCGACTTACAATCAACTATTGCACAACAGCTGATGAAACCACCTGAAACTACAAACTAGCACCGCGCATGCCGTCTTCGCCACCAGTTACACGTGCCACACACACATTGAATTACTGTGTTTCTACGAACATCTACAACTGCTATAATTGTGTTTAAACTATAGTTTAAAATAAACATATCAGAGCACAACAAACCGTTAACTCGCATTTCTACGCACCCATAACCTCACGATACTTGACAGGTTCCAGGCTTCCCGCACTCATACACGAGCCGAACGGGAACCTCCAGCTCCGGGCTGGTAGCTCGAGAGCTCATAACATGTGGGCGTTGGCTGTTCTTTCGAAGAACAGTCTCTGTACCAAACAACTCAAAAATATCAAAACAGCTAACTTGTGATCCAGTCGATCCTGATATCACCATGTACCACTCAGTACTCTCGGACTTGGACATTTAGCAATATAGAACCTGCGTGAGCGGCGAAGGCGGCGCGGGCTGCGGGGGCGACGCGGGGGGTCGCAGCAGCAGCAAGCGCGCCGGCGCCGCGCACGCCGCCGCCCGTCGCAGCTCCTCCGCCGTGCAGGTTACCGTCGCCGTGCCGTTTACTTCTATTAACCTGAAAATATAGTCATCGTATCATTGCTCATTGCACTCGCTGTATCATTTAGTTGGAAATATTAAAATTTATAGCTTGTCGATAGTGAAATTAGTACTGAAAGGAACTGGGACTTGGACCCTTCAGCCGCGCAGCACTGATTTTATAAACGACGGTGTCGAACTCACCAGGAAAATTCAAAACGAATTATCGGAGAGTTAAGAAATGCGCATGAGCAGAAAGCTTATATTTGTGTGCTAATA
The DNA here is from genome assembly GCA_002245475.1 of Calephelis virginiensis. Taxonomy (NCBI): domain Eukaryota; kingdom Metazoa; phylum Arthropoda; class Insecta; order Lepidoptera; family Riodinidae; genus Calephelis; species Calephelis virginiensis. The sequence goes on along the minus strand of NJDC01000721.1, from coordinate 169,169 downwards.
CTTGTGCGTCTTCAGGTTTTCGAAATATAACGTTTCCTGCTGCGGATAAAAATATTTATAGTTTTCAAGTAATTGCGGTTTTTCCAAAAATCAAAAATGTATCTGAAAAAAGAAAATAAAAAGTCGCATTTACAGCAGATTGAGCACTAATTATATGTCCCACTCATATCACTCCAGGTGCTACTTTCTTGCTTGGGTAACGTTCACAATCTGGTAAGTTCTCATGAAACAAACTGGACGGGAATAATAGAAATGAACATAATATTCACCTTTAGTGCATCAGGACGAAAAACCAACTTGAGTTTTCAATGCGTCGAAGCAAATCATAGATTACCTGTCACCCGTTTTGATTGCCGAGTTGTCTGCCCACTCGACGAACACGCTGGTCCCGCGCTGCACCGCTTTCCAGGTGCCCTCGCTGGCCTCGGCTGTCACCAGGAATGCGTTCCCGCCAACGTCTCGCACCGTGCTGGAAGCAGATGAAAAATGTTTGACTTTACAGTCTTTAACGCACTGTAATGCTGGCTGTGATGTCACATAATTACAGACATTTACCTACCCAAACCTTAGAGTACTAAAAAAAGTAAGTAAGTATCTTCACGTCCATATCCCCGAAGATGTAGGCAGAGGCACAACTAGGGCACCCACGACTAGCCGAAGACACTAAGTCCCACAATGTGATAGGTGGCAAGCCTATCGCCAACCGGGCACATATCCAATCGCGGACAGCATTTATTTTTTTAATAGAAAATTGGAAAACTCTAATTTTCTTTGTGTTGCCCGATCCGGGATTCAAATCCGGGATCTCATGCAGTCAAGTCCAACACCTGAACCGCTACTTTATCCTAAGTTTAGATACAATTAATTAACAGATAGGATAGAAGACAAAATTCTTTGCATTATAAGTAATAAATAATAGGTCTATCTGAGTGACTAGAAATGAGAGTCATTAATTGAACGAATACACACATTTTAAGCATATTTAGAATTTTTGTCGATCTATTTCTCGGCCGCGGTTCACGCTGAATCTTTTGTTTATGATATTGGAAGGCAAATAAGCAGACGTATTTCCTGATGGTAAGAAATTCACGCCGCCGAAAGACACCTAAGATGGTAATGGTGCGTTGCCAACCTTAGGCCGGGATTTCAGGGCACGAGCAAAAGTAAGTTTACCCGCTACCTTATCCTCCGGGCCGGAACACGTCAACGGCAAGCGCTGACGTTATCGCGGCAGGTATAGGTAAGGCGATGGTGCCTATCCGGGCAAGTCGCTGCGAAACTCTACCACCAGTCTGTCAGTCAGATGTCACGGTGTTAGTCACGGCAAGCCTATGCTCGCCTTATTACGAACTGCCTATCAGGAAGTAGAAGGTCTATTCTGCAAAGTAGCCCGGAACAACACTAGGAAAATCTACTGAACTGGTTGTGAGTCGTGACATAATTTACTCTAGGTATATTCTCTTAATTCGTTTTTGGCTTTTTGTTTGTTTAACTTTCTCGTTGGTTGAGAGTTGCCTAACTCCACAGATCAACCGAGCGATACGGTTCGGTTTTCGACGGGGGCAGGCATATGAGTGACAAACATTTTTGGCGTCTGCAATTCTGAATCTGGGTGGCTTTTAAATTATTAACCTTTATTCGTATTTCTATATGTAGGAATTAAAATCGTTGACTAGCTACAACAACACAACCTTAAAATTGGCTTACATTGGAGATATATTCGATTTTTTTAACTTGTCCGTGGATATTTATTTATGCTTTTTTAAACCTAATAGGATTACATCAAGCTACTTGACCGATTGTCTTGTATAGTAAGTCACAACTTTACAAATTCAGAAATTACAGATCATCTGGCTTTCGTACTTAATTAGGTATAAATGAATGCCAACCATATTTCTTAATACCTACTATGAATGTAAAACACACATACACTCTCACACGCAGAGACGTCAAACTTAAAACATTTTTCTTTTTCCAGCAGGGATTAATTGGCTCAATTACGTCGAAATTTGGCATTCGGTTCTTAGTCCCGGTTTGGGACATAGGCTATATTTTTATTTCCATTATCAAAGGGTCCGTACGGGAGTGCTTCCATTATTTTTATACACAAGTTAAGTATAACTCGAGTCGGCACATCACTCTGGTTTAGGTACCTACAGATTAGGCATTAAGTGAAATAAATGAAACATCTTATTAAACGTCTAACACTAGCGGCATTACTAAAGGGTGGCGAGACTGGCAAAATGTCACAGCCGAAATTGGCTTTCGTTCTAGTAGTGACCGAAAAAGTAAGCAAATGTTAAAAAAATGTAAAAAATGAAATTTTAGGTAAGTACATATTTAAATCATAAAATCAATTGAACTTAGACACAAATAAATAAATTAAAGTCGTCTTATAGTGTTAACCTGCTAGCAGCACATAACCTAAATTGTCAGGGAGACAAACACATTGTTTGTTTTTCTTACACTTTCGAATGGTTGGCTAAAAGCTCTAACTAAAGATAAATCACTTTATATTAGACAGTTTAACTAATTTTTAAATGTAACTTAGGAACGTGCAACCAGTTTTAAGGCGACGGTACTCAATTTCACTTTTTTTAAGAAAAATCTGAAGTTGAACAGTTAGTTGGTTAGTGGTTGTATAGGTACTTCCTTCCACTTTAATTCTTTTGCCTAACAATAATAGCATTCTCCTATTAAACAACTACTATATCGCATTGCCCTTTTCTGAGACTATTTTCCTAGGTCTCATAGCTAGTATTGGAATTCGTGGCTTTGACGTATCCAGTGATATTCAGTTTCGTGTTCGTCTGGCAGGGTAAGCAAAAATAGTCTCTAAAGCGCTTTTTTTGAAAATGACTAATGTGTTGCCAACCTCGCTGTTTTTACGACTTCACCGGGCTTTTTGGGCTGCCCGCGACATTATTATTTAGATGGATTGGACTGTTCCCTACGATGCCATAAACAAGGGCTGTCTCCGGGAGACCGTACCTTGTTGGTGCGTTCTAGTTACTGGGTGGTCAAGTCTATGGAGGAGTAGTGGCTCGTCGCTCGGTGTTAGGCGCCGGGCGCATGAGAGTTCTTCGTTGTCGAGACCGGCGCCGACGGTGTAGTATAGTGAGTGTCTTGTGAGTTCGTGTTCGGGTTGGGAGGGAGGCTTGCGTTTGCCGCAGTTACTGGAATCGGAGGATCCGATAGGACGTGACGGAGTCTTCTAAATTTGGTGGGACGTTTGCGGCCGCTCTAAAAGGCTCTGGTGTGCTCAATAAGGCGAGACAGTATTTCAAGCCGTTCCATCACTTGCAACTCTATGAAGTGCAAATTCGGCCACATATGTAATATTGATGTCATCTTCGGGCACGGGCTCTTTACTCTAGTACCAGCTCAATAATTTGATCGGATCCAACGATGAGCGTTATGAATTGTCCCAACTAGTCTCGTAACTTAGCTTTTGCCAATCGGTTTGTACCTGTGGCGCTGCGTAAAGATGTTGTTTCACCAAGTGTTTTCTGTCGTTTTTATCTCTCCGAATATTACTGACAATACTCCGAGAAAATGATTGACCTGATTACAGCCGCAAAGTTTTACCTTCTGTTATGGCGACAGAGTTTAAATTTTCAGGTTCATCACCTCGATGCGTTGGCTGTATCGTGTGATTCTTACCTCGAACAAGACTTAGGGGGTGATTATGTATCTCAGTTGCCAACTCAAACTGCAAAAGTGTACATCAGATGACGTAATTTGTGTTTGCTATCTCTACTGTATTTCTGTTGGTCACTGGAGATAGCAAATATAAAACACGTCATTTCACAGCTATTTGATGTATGTATTTCCATTTTGAGTGGGCAACTGAGTTACATAATCAGCCTCCTCACCTGTTATCATTTGTCAGCGGTGGTATTTCCGAATGGATAATGAACTTTGAAACCTTAAAGAAAACAGCATACTCATTCCTAAAAGTTCGGCAACGCATCTGTAATACTCCTGCTATTGCATATGTCTGTGGCGGCAGTAATAAGGCCACAGGCCCCTTTGTCTCTTCTTCTATAAAAACGACAACTTTTGGATCCGCAAGGAAAACTTTGTTTATTATAAGTACTTTTAGATAGTCACCGCAACCGCTAAGGGGCCTCGTCGGTGCGAATGTTGTGGGAGTGTGCCATTTCGAACGTTTCTAGATAGTATTTGTACTATGCTTTGGGTATAAAACCCAGGTCCTATAGACACCTATTACTATCAGTGTCTTTGTGTGCATATTAGAATGATGATAATAATAATACTTTATTGTACAACAACGTAATATCAAAAGTACTTACTAGAAGTTTTAAATTTCCAAGGAGATATAAGCAAACGATGACATGGGTAGGTGTGTCACTAGTCTCGTGTCTCTTCGTGCCTTTTGGTGGGAACGAAATCGAGTTTTGTTTGTCCGCTCTCACGGTCCCGTAGCTCAGGTACGTATGTACGTAGCTATGAAAATTTTACTGACATCTGCTAAAATTTGCATATTATGATTTGTCTAACAACTGTTGTGGATGATTCAGGGTTCACCGTAAGTGTGTCGACTAAAAATATTTTCAGAGTGAAAGTTCAGATATCAAGTCAAAATTAAAAATAAATTTTCTTAGTAGCTAGGTCGTCACTCGCGCGTATACAGATACCAAGTTTTACACAGAGAGGGAATTGACTTCCCTGCTTGTTTTTGATGAGATGAGACACAGGTTTTGATGTGGCTTGAGCGAAGAGAAAGTCGAGAATTCAAAATACACAAAATTGTACAGATACCATATTATTACACATTTTAGAATGAAATAGGCGTATTACAATTAAGTAGTAGCCATTCTGTGGTGTATGTAGTAATAAGTGTTCTACTCTACGGCTTCTCTTGTTTAACTTCAATAATAAAAAGTTCCGTATCAAAGCTAAATGTTCCATTTTGTACGCATGTAGTACACGCATGCCATTACGCGCGTATTGAGTCTTAAAATTTTTGGCGGGTTCTATGTAGCTCAAGTATGCCGACTGCCGAGTACGCGCGTAAGGCTACAGTAGGCTATTAGCATCTAACTCGGATTTTGGCTGCAAATTTGTGTTATGAATAACATACCTATTATGTAAGTATGGGTCCAGGTCTCGGTCTCTACTATATTTGTATTGATGTTTACATAATAAGTATTTATATATGTTCGTGTCATTAACAGCTATGTGCATAAATACATGTGCATAAATAAAGCAAACTAAACAATTGTTTGTTTTTACAATCAAACAAATGTTTAGTTTAAGGTATAATTAGTTCAGTTTTAATGGATTTAATGTATAAGTAAATAGTCCACTTCCGCAATCTTTTTTCCCACATTCAACCGATTTTGATAAATCATAACTTAGATGTTAAGTTAATGGTAGTGATAGGCCGATTATAATTATCTTAGCAGTTTTTCAGGTAATACACAGACCAACTAACAATTTTAATAAAACTTATGAAATCAAAGGCATCCCAGTAGCTTAAAGCAATCACTTAGGCATTTATGTTTATACGAATAGTTAATTTAACATTTTTAAATATAAATAGATGCAGACAAACCCGTAAGCAACAGTTAGTATTAAAAAATATTTGTGCGGTGCACCATACCGTGTATGGGGTCCGGTGGATTCCCGCGCTCCTCTCGGTCACTGGCCGCAGTGCCCCCAGGGCGGGTTCGGCCCTTCCTTCGTGACTATACATTACGATAAATATTACCAAACCATTTAACTTTCCGCTGCTCCTTTAGACTGGATAAACTATATATCTCATGTGACTTCACTTGAATAACTTCGTTATTTGAACCTACCGACTTGGGCGAAATTTTTATACGAGGGTGGATTGAAAAGTATTCGGCCTAACCAAGATAATGAACACATACTAAATTCATAATGTTTTTATTTTTATACATAATCACCATCAAGTGCGATGCACTTTTGCCATCTCCCATTCAAAAGCATTTAGGTCGTTGAAAAAAAAACGATTCTTCCTTAGAAGCCAAAATATGCGTCTACTACTGTTTTGACCTCGTCACTTGTCGAAAATCTTTATCCTTCCAGGTGCTTTTTTAGATTAGGTAATAGAAAAAAGTCTTAATGTACTAGGTCAGGTGAATTCAAAGCTAAAATTGTGGATTTTAGCCCTTGATGGCACAGATGTGTGAACACGGCCGTTGTCTTGATGAAACAGGACTTTCTCCTCATCATTCCTGGACGTTTTTCTTTTATTTCCACTCGTAAATGACGTAGTAAGACAAGGTAGCAGCTAATCAGAGTTTATAGTCGAACCCCTTTTAAGATAATTAGTCATAATCACACCCTTCGAGTCCCAGAATAATAAAGCCAATAGCCTATTTGCTGACAAAATGGCCTTAGCCTTTTAGGGGGGTGGTGAACCAGGTCTTCTCCATTGTTTTGATTTTTGTTTTGTTTCTGGCGTACATTAATGAACCCATGTTTCGTTCGTTGTAACAAAACGTTTAAAAATATCATCCGCATCGACTTCAAAACAGTCAAGTGAAATAGTCAGTGAATAGTCCTTTTTTTACAACTGAAGCAGCAGGCGCGGAACCTTTGTGGATTTTTTATGGAAATCCAACTTGACTATTATATTATTAATTTTTAAACTGCGGTCTCTCATAATTAAATCAATACTTCTTTTTATATTTTCATCAGTAGTGGATGTCGAAGGCCTTACTTGATGCTGAGTTTGTAACTCAGTTGCCAACTCAAAATGGAAAAGTGTACATCAAATGACGTCATTTGTGTTTGCTATTGCCCCAGGGGCGTGATGATGTATCTCAGTTGCCAACTAAAATGGAAAAGTGTACATTAAATGGTTGTCAAATGACGTGTTTTATATTGGCTATCTCCAGCGACCAAAATAGCAGAGATAGCAAACACAAATGACGTCATTTGATGTACACCTTTACAGTTTGAGTTGGCAACTGAGATACATAATCACCCCCCTGATCGGAGTTCATCGTTCACACTCTCTCTGCCACGCTTGAATCCTGAAATCCATTTTATGTCGGATGAATAAAACAGAGCAGAATCCCACAATGTACTGACCATATCATCATGGATGGCATTCGGTGATAGCCCCTTCTTATGGAAGTACTTAATGACACACGCTGCTCGATTTGCTCCATGTGCAGAAAACATGTACGATTGCTTTGTTAAAAAAAATCACAACTAATTATTGCACACGTTTCGAACTGCACACAATTAACTACTCTGAACTGAACTAACTAATGTGGGTAGATTTGATTTTTAGGATTGAGTGAAGCTGTGTTAGACCGATAAATCCACCCTGGTATTGCTAAAATATTACATAAAAATACCTAATGAATATTAATTATTATTTACATTTTTTCTTTGATTATATAAAATAACAATAAGCCTTTTATCTAATTTCTGTGTTTTGTTATTCCGAATTAAATTTTATACTATTACTTTTTTTTAATTTTCAGTGTACCTACCTGAATGACACAGAGCTCTCGCCAAACTTTTAGTCCTTTCTGTTAATTATTGTGGTAAAGTACATTTCGTCGTTTATTTTGTTAAGTTTATTGTTATTTGTGTTTGTTCGCTTTTTCGTAGAAATTTCAGTTTAGGTATATTTAGCTTACAAACTATAAATTACATAAAATAATCTGCATTACATTTTCTACATACTAATAAAAAGTAAAGAAAAATTAATTTGATATTCAAATCCTGTGAGTAATATTAATGTTCAGAAATTTTGCAACTTCTAAATAAACTAAACTAATAATTTGTTAAAAAAATCAAACTAGCTAAATCAAAACATTTAATTAAAATCGGTCCATCGAATTAGCCGTGAAAGCGTGATAAACAGACAGACAAAATTCCGCATTAACAATATTACTGTCTGTGTTCCCGCGATTTTATCAGTTTAGAATATAGTTATATTTTCATACAAACTTAAAAAAGTGTACATAAAAATCTTGATTGATGATTCTTGAAAAAACGTATGTTTGAATTCGGGTCTTTTACTGTAATATGTATATCAAATACTAAAACTACTACTACTATAAAAAGTATCGGCGTCAGGCTCCGGCCGGCGCGAGCGTGCGGTAGTGCGATAACTTAGATATGCGTTGAACTCTTTTGTTCTCCAATTTTAAAATGCGTTTTGTTTAAACAGATTTCAATACAAGCGCTTTTTTAACATACAGACTTTCACATATTTATTATTACTATATACTATCACTCTGCCTTTATGACAAGGGACTTGGCGTGACGATATTATGAACGTATAATTCTAACTGTTACGAAAAGAACAATCGAACAAAAAAGAAAGGAATACAAAAGTATAATTCAGAAAAAGACAGCCATGGTCCATTGTAAATAAAATACCTAAACAAAGCAATCGGTACACCAGTGCAGTATCGAAACACAGTAACCAGAACGCAGCCCAAGCACCAGGACAGCTTTTGTTGCTGGCGTTATAGGTGGAGTTGTAAAAACCGCGAGGTTAGCAACATGATAGCCATTAAAAAAATCAAAATCACACAGTTTGAATACAAGTGATCTAAGTAAATGGAGTGACTAGACAACATTTCGGGAATTGAGATACGGAAATAGATATGTGAAACCGTTCTGTATTAATTGATATAACAAATTCTGCATTTAAATCAGTCGATTCGGCGAACTACATATAACCGTTTGACATTAACAGGTACTAACAGTTTGTATGGAAGAAATGTAAATACTGTTTTTGAAGTTATACTTCTTTTGGCACGTTAGGAAAAAATGATGAGGGTAAATTTTTACGATGCGCGCGCACACCGTCACGAAAAACCGACATGATGAAGTTAGCTATAGATAACATTTTAGTTTTTAAAAAGATTTTTATCTTATTACGCCGAAGAAGTATAACTTCTAACGCGTGTACATAAGTACACACACACACCTTTTTTATATATTTCCTGCAAATTTTGACAGTTATCCTCCTCATAAGAACCTTCTCCTGGCAATAATTAACACAACAAAAAATAGCAAAATTGGTGCTTCCGCTCAGTGAATAGTGTTGCAAAAAGCAATTAAATTCATTCGCATTTTATGGGTATACCAAAGTCGAACCTTAGGTGTAATAACGTTAGTACCTATGGTAATAGGTAATATACAACGATACTAAAACACGAAATGACTATGCAAATACCGAGATAGCTTTAACAGCAATACAGACGCATGTATTTATCATATTATAAATTCCTGCCCCCGCCCGGTATCAAACCAAAGCCTTGTGAACGTTCGGTGGCAAATGGGCGGACCACACGAATGACTGGGCGGTCAAAATATTCGTTTAGTAAAAGATTGTGCATGCTCAGCATTTGGACCATGTTAACAGCCACAAAACACAGCCCTGTATCCTATTTCCCACGGCGAAGCGCTAGCGACGTGGATTCAGCGAAGCGTACTAGGCCGAGGGAAAATTACACCACTCATTGTGGAAGTTCGGCGCCATGTGAGAGGTTACTCGCCTGAGCTCAATTGTTATGGTTCAATTATATAACTGCCGACGGTTTACTAAACGTGGAATCCGCAGCTAGTTACCGAAATACGTTTGAAATACAGTTCTGATACACTTACTATTTAATAGTATATTTCATAAGCTAGGAAGACGAAGACTGAAGCTACTTATATACCTGCTTAGAAGTAACTCGCCTACTCGACGAACTTCATACAACCTGACATTGATAACTACTCTAACAGATGGTATGATAAATGGGAATTAGGTATTGTTTTTCCGTTTCCTTTTTTTTCGCTTTATAAAAACCTTCGTTGGCTCTTAAAGAAAATATTTAAAAAATAGTCAGTCCATTTGTCGAGCCATTCTTAAGTTTCGTGCTTAGCAATCAACGACTTTCTTTGTGTATAATTATTTGCAACACCCTAGTCGCTTAATTTTTACTTATATAGATGCAAAATATTAATGTACTGCAACAGTAAACTATCGGGCCGGCAATGAATAAAACACTAAGCTCCGAGTAAAGCTATAAAGAATCATTTCTCGTTATAAAGGAGACGTTCATAAAAGCTCATGGCGAATTTATCAAAGCTTATATTTATCGGCGGTAGAAATTGATACTCGCCAAATAAGGCCAACAATCTGCAAAAACACAAGTCGGAACGCAGATGCAATGTCTAGATGTTTAGAGATTTCCGTTCAAAACCGACCACTATCTACTTTATTCTAGAGTTTAAACTAATTTGCATTAATGTTCTAAATATACTTAGTGAACTCCTGGAGTTGAAAACGGTTACGAGTATTACGCTTTAAAATGTGTTTATGTTTCTGTGTGTCTGTTTACAATGTAAACGTTTGACAATATTTGAAACGCACACTTTCAACGTAATAAGTAGAATTTTAATTATATTTGTTATTTGGAATGTGGACGAAATTTCCTTCAATATCCACGACAATTTTGGGTAACAGAGTTTTCGGGAAAAAATATAACAAAACGACTAAAAAGTAGAAGTAGAAAACAATTTTGTACGTCCGTTTAAAAAAAGAACCAAGTGTTATCATTACGAATCAAACTTAAAGCTTTTAATTTTTATTGTTGGTCTTCGACGTTTATGCAGAAGAGAAAAAAGTGAATGAACTGTAGCACATAGTGGCATAATCAATTCAATAAATTTAATAGGTACCTAATTCATTAGTAACTTTCTTATGTAAAACTTAATATTAAAGTCTTGTAAAACCTGTAGCAACACACGTATACAGAATGTAACAGAAAAAACTTTATTTGTATAAATAGTAAGTAAAATATATTCATTTTTACATTTGTTTTTTTTATGTGCGACGAGGAATGTTCATATAATTCCTTCTCAACATGTTATTTCCTTTGCCGAGCGAATCATAAAGATCTCAAGCAACGGAGCCAATAAACTTAATGTATGTCTGTGCTGTGTATACACTGTAGGTGGTTGGAACATTAGCCGTTCACGTTTATTTTTAGAATTTGTATCCTAACATGGTAAATCTGTTTATTAATTCGAAATTTGTCAACACCACTTTTTGCGAAAATTACGCGGATGATGATTTACTTATGAAATTTGAAAAGTACTTACGTCTTAGGTAAAGTGTATACGAAGAAAGAAAGCAGAAATATATTTTATAGAATGAAGCATCAGACATAATTTCTTACCATCAGGAAATCCGTCTGCTTGTTTGCCTTCCATTATCATAAATTTGCACAATTTGCTTTAATTATCAGTATGAAAGTACCTTTTATGATGATAAAGTATCATTTATGTGCTAGAATATAATATTCATTTATTGCGCTATCGTACACAAACATGACAACACAAACATTCGCGTAAGCGCCCTGAGCGGTCTTATTCGCGCAAGCGCCCTGAGCCGTCTAACGAATTTTCGAACTGACGATCCGACGCGAGTTTAGAAGTTTTCACCCTTTCCAAAATAAGTGCGCAACGCCGCTAAAGAAGTTTTCATTTTAAATATTTTAACTTATCGTAATATTAAATTAACGTAATGGAGTTATGAAATATCGCTTAAGAAGACATTAATGTTGGACAACATAAGCCACAACGGGGACAGTTCACGCTTTCAACAGTTCGTACTGTTCTGTGAAAAGCATCATCTATGAATACGCAAAATTCAAGTCATTACGTTACTATTAAGTATTTATGTATAATTGTGAAAATACAATTAAAGATGACGTAACGTTAAAGAGCAATTTTCCGATTTTTGAGGGTAGCAGTATAGTACCTACCTATATGTATATAGGATCTGCGAGCATGTTGCCTGCGTATTATGTTACCTAATCAATTCGTATCCTGCACTGCATTATTTATTGCTTTTTATGGGAGAGGACAGCGAACAAGCACACGAATCCCTTGATGGTAACAGGTATCCGTCGCCTGTCGACACCAGAAGTGTTACAGGTAAGTGCGTCAAGAATAGCTAAGGTGGTGGATCCCTGCTAAGTTGATGCACAGAACTGTGCCACCAGTCGCCTTGTGATGACCTATGTCTCAAACAGTGCCCGCCTCTTACGAGCTACCTGGCAGAGAGGCAGATGGTCTATTATACTCAGTGGGTGCGAACCAACACGCGGAAAATATTCTTCTCTTTACATAATTATAGTTAAAAAGAAGACAAATACAACATATAACGAAGGGAGATAGGTCAAACCTGATTACGGCGCTGTTCGCCGTTCGACCGAACAGACGGCCATTGTATTTTGACTTTCTAATATTGATAGTTTAGCCTAGTTTCAGGCTTTAAGATTTCCCATAGATTAAGCCATCGAAGAAAGCATCGCGCGCATGTCCTCAGAACAATGGTAGGCGTTTTCGTAATATCTTTAAAATTACTAACAATTTGTACTGGCATTATCTATCAGAATTTTCCCTTAAATTACTGGTTTATAATCGTAGTTTCTGATATTGATTAATTAATTAAAAAATGATAAAGGCATTTTTTAGGTTTAGAGAGATTTTTTTACAAAGTGATTCTGTCAGTAATCTGCAATGTGTCATCAACTTTTCGTGCCCCAGTTAAAAGCTTTTCCCTTTCGAGGCTTCGAGCTTCGAGTACGAATAAGATGATAATTTGATAGTACTATCATCGGTTGTTCAGTACAACTGGTGCCCAGTAACGTGAAGCGCGAGCACCCATATTTTTAAATAGCTTGCACTTGCTTGATGAGACCAACCTACACCCTCGCTGACTGGCCAGCATTTGCAGTTCTAGTAGTACCATAGATATTAATTTAATTTAGAGTGGAGTGTACAAGGAAAGGCGGCCATATACAACTTGCTCAATGAGGACGAAGATCTTCATTTGCTGCCCAGTGTTCGTAACTTCAGTGACATCAGTAAGCTCACCTGTATAGTGTGGTGCGTAGCGAGCGGGCAGCCGCATCCGCTTGCTCGATAAGGTTGGCCAGCGCGCGGGCCTGTTCGCCCAGCGTCAACAGCTCCAGCTCCTCTCGTCCCACTTGGTACTGCAGCTCCGCTTGTTCGATTCTAGTGTCTATATTCCTAGTAACGCAACCCAATATAGGTAAATGTTAAACATTATTATGCATTTTTATCACATGAAATTTAACAGTTAGTAACTTTCTATAAATTTTAAAGAAAGAAAAAATTTCGGCCCAGACAGGATTTGAACCTGTAACCTTTCGTCTCAAGCCGACGAATGCTCTAACCAATTGAGCTACTGAGGATTCAAGTCCCGTGGCGAAATTTTTAATTCCTTTCTAACCCGTTAACGCGGGTAGTTAGTAACTTGTAAATTATGCTTAATAAATATTTAAAAAGAAAAAAAAATACTGGTATTTATTCGTAATTTTAAATTGCTAGCAGTGCTAACAACAACGTGCCTACTGTTACTATACCACATCATAGTGAAAGAGGCCTGATTATCTTCTGTATTAAAATGATGATCCTTAATGGTAGTTACTAAGTAAGGCGCTTTAAAGCTTTATGTCAAGTAGCTTATTGGAGGTGATGAAACGTGTAACGCTTGACCAGTGGCAGTAGTAGGGCAACACGCTCAAAAGACGAACCATCACATTTATTTTCTTGTCACAAAAAAACGTACAAAATGTTACGTTTGTTGTGTTTCATAAAGGGACATTATGGCAGTGAGTAATGTAATTCAAATAAACGTCGTATACTGCATTATTAGCAGTAAATGCTCGATGCTAAAGTCGGAAATAAGTAGCAGGAAAGCATATTTCGTTCACTTTACAAAAGCCGAATGGGCAACGGAATGACATCCAGTCCCAAAGAGTAAAGTAACTGTTGTCCAGTGTTGTCCAGTCCGTCGTAGATTGTCGCCGAGGAAACAAATCATGTGAATAATAGTTTGACATTAATGGCGTAATAAGGAAAATAGTCACTAGATTTCACTTTTAATGTGAATAGTGTTGTAGTGTGAAAATAAATAAAGACGATTAAGTTACAAGTGTTTTTATATTAATTAATTAAATCCGGATTCCATCACGTATGAAGAACATACCTCAAATCAACTAAGTCAAATGAAAATAGTATATTTGAATTACATATTACGCATAATATTAAGCAGTACGTCTACGAAGTACAAGGCAGCCAACAGCACGCCCGGCTTAAGTTTCCGATGCACTAGTGATGGTAATAATGTCTACCAACATGGATTTTCCGTTATCACGATCATCATCAATACGAAAAAGAATACTCTCTTCTTGGATTTTTGTATTAAACAGATTTATACATACTCTGTAACATGTGTCTTCTCCAGTCGTCTTTTCAACTCCAATATGTTGTTTTTTCTGGACTCCAGTTCTGCACGTACAGCCATTGCCCTTTCTTCTAAAGCTCTTCGTTCTTCCGCGGACAGCGCTGAGGACTCTTCTCGGCAGTTCTTCCCCGATGAGGGAGCTGCAGCCTGCGCCACAAGTCTTGCGGCACTCAGCGATGCACTGAGTTGTTTCTTTAAGCTAATAATAAAGTGTTCTTTACGTATAACGCTGTAAGTAGACCGAGGTGTTTGTATTGAGAGGTGAAATTAATATGTTTTATTGAATCAGGCGTTACTTTGCGGAAATCCATTGTAACAGATGTAAAATAAGACTTCAGTTTGCTAATTCCGCGTAAGTAGTTTAAATGTTGTGACAAGAAGTGTTCCTAATGACACAGAATGTGACAAGCCTAACTAACGTTCTCACCGCCAACCTCCGCGACCAGACCACGAGTAAAGTTAAAGCTCGGGCAACAATATCCATCTTATTAATAAACACGGAACAAAGTACTCCAAGGTTTAACCTGGTATTATATTCTTTAATACAAAGGAATATGACTATATTATCAACCTAATTTTACTCCTACACTATCCACGTTTATTAATAAGACAACCCTACCTAAAGTTCCCACCACCCACCACCGTGACCAGATCACGAATAGAGTCCGAACTCAGGAAACCACTTGTCACGTCCTTCACCAACTTTATCGAAAAACTCAGCACGGAGAACACCAATTCACACTCGACGTAAGTTTCGGCTTGACACCGAGGCATCCTCAGGAAATCGAGCGAACCTTACAAATGACGATACACGAGTCAAAGGAGTGAAATTGTGAAAAAATTGGTAGCTAGTTTTCGATGGTGACGTTTTACTAGTTATTACGAAATAATCGTTCATACAGACGCCTGCGTTTCGCAAATGTCGTTTCGCAGCGTAAAGCTAAATAAATACAGGAACAGCAGTTTAGTTCTTCACATGTAAGTATTTTGTAATACATACCTAACAATTTCGTGAAAGATTGATGCTGCTCGCGCAGTGGCTGCAAGCATTCTATTTTGGCACTATAGTACACTATAGGCGTTGTATTGGTTTTTGTAGGAACGATCTCCTTTGTAACTTTTAGAAAAAATAAGGAAGGTAAATATACAAGGAAATATTTCAATTTTCTAATAAAAATAACGTGTCCCGGGATTGGATATGTGCCCGGTTGGTGATAGGCTTGCCACCTATCACATTGTCTTCGGCTAGTTGTGGGTGCCCTGGTTGTGCCGTTGCCTACCTCTTTGGGGATAAGGGCGTGAAGATACTTTAAAAAAGGTAATAATTAAAATTAGAATCCAACAAACTTCTTTACTTATTTCCAAGGTTCCCATTTGTTGGTATCTACTTAGACCTTTATGGATTTGGTTCGGACAGACACATTTTTTGAAAATAGGAAATGTATGGTAGATGGTAGAACATCAAAAACGTTAATAGTCTATTTTTTACTTCATCTCGGGGGTTATGCTTCTGTAAGTCTACATGTACCCTACCTTCTTGCTAGACGAAACAAAATTGTAGATACATTTATGTAATTGCGACTGGAATAGATACTGCTACCAAACTGAATGACTAGTTGCTAGACTCTGATAACTAGCCTTGCTGACTTCACTAGTGTTATAAGTCCAATCAAAATTAGTATAATTTTTCACTGTTTGGCGATTTAGTATTCACATCTTAGCGCAAATGGCAGAATACTTACTTTTGTATCATAGTATCTTTGTCGAGCAAGGCTCCACGCAGCGCGTCCAGTTCGCGCGTCACGTCCCTCCCGGCAGCGCTGCGCCGCCTCGTGCCCGCCAGGGACACCTCGATATTGGCCATCTGAGAACAGAACCTTCAGTAAGTGCTCCGTCACTACATTCATCAAATTAATCGACATATTTAAAGTTTGTTTTTCGGAAGTTTTTGGCGTGTTTAAGGAGTATGTCATAAATAGCACGCGAAACGACTAGGTATCACAATTCTGGAGCTCGATACATTTCGATCTTTGAGTACACGAACAGAGCTGGACAAGGAGGAACCTTCATTAAGGCCTCGTATATTGCTATATTTATTTAGTAGGATAACAACATTTCGTCTGATCAATTAAAGTAACTGTACGGCTTCGCACGGACATCGATTTAAAAAAAACAAGATTCAGCGTTAGCAACTTCATGTCGCGGCCGCCACTCGCCACTCACAAAATGTTCATGCTTTTCATCAGACCTTCACGCCATGCGTTCCCATCAAATCATATTAATCACTCACGTCACTCGTCTAGCCTCTATCATAATTTATTAAATATCGTTTAATCATAATTTTAAGTTAAATAAATAATCAGTGTTTTTGAGTCTTATAAATGCTTATATCATAGACTAGGTATATTAAATATTAAGTATCAGCTAGTTTTAAAAAATGTAATCATTGCGATCATCAGTAAATAATCAATCATCACCAAAAGCCTGTAGGATGCTTGCGAAAGCCCCTAGTTATTGTTTTTGTATTATAAAATAATAACAATAAATATGTAGATAGGTACAAGGGTAGGTAATGGTACAAATATAAAAATGTAGGAAAATATTACACCAAGGCTACCTTAGCGATCCTTTACAAATATACTTTAAGCTGACAGTCCTACTGGCACCCCGTGCTGAATCGTCGGCACGCAATGAAGATATATTTACAGCAATAGTTAGCGTCCGATCTATCATCCCTCTAGTGAGACCGCTGTCATCGATTTGCCGTGTCATGTCTTACGATGTGATAAATAGTATAATGGCGACGCGCAGCGCGGTAAAATTGCTGCGTCATTAAAGTTTCATAAGCTGTCATTTATATTCCAGTTACATAGCACTCGTATTTCAAATACATTTTCACATTACGTATGAGACTTTTAGGGTTCCCTTAATGTAGCCATTGACATTTCTTTACCTAAGATTTTGTAAAGGGAAGGACAGAAATAAATTAAAATTAAATCTGTATAAGTAAATAGAAAACTAATATAATTTAAACGCAGTAGAAATGCAATAATGCAGCATGTAGTGCATGATAAAAATGCAATAACCGATCACAATTATTTTATTACGACGTCGAGATTCAACAGTATTTTCTCAAAAGACAGCTAACGATTCCCAGATGGTCCCACATACATTTTATCGATATGCCGCCAGTAGTTTAAATTTATATCAGTTGAAATGCACACATTTTTCAACAACGTCAACGTTGTCAACGTCATTATCATTAATCAAATTTATGCATTAATAAGTACACGTATCGGAGTTTTGGCGCCATCGAGAGAAAAGATGGTCGAAGTTTTTTCATAATTATTGAATTTCGTGTTAATATTGAGTGAAATTAGTCAATTTTGGTGGCGTTTTGTACAATTTTGTTCAGTGAAAGTGCACAAATGAAATAATCATAAAGAATCTCGTTACATGAGCTTGTGTAAAAAGGCCACCGCTTTACCCAAGAGCCTGACATAACTCACTGACGACTTACGACTGATGACTAATTAAAATTAATTGAAATTGATATAAAATTTGATGCAAATTTCTACTTGACTAATGGCTAAATACTAACGTGAAGGCCAAAACTTAAAGAAAGAAAAAGAAAAGTACACGTATCAAGATCCAACCTGTCAAGATAAAGCCAGTGGCTTAACGTCCTGGCCCCTGTTAACACATATTTTGCATCTTTTGTCTATAATTATTTGTTTTTTGATCCAAAGCTGTAATTTTCACCTTCCGTACTTTCGTCTCCTTGTCTGCCTTCCTATCCTACAAAAATCACGAGTGTTAGAGTGAGTGAGTGGGTGTTAGAATGAATATTACTTTTAACATAAACCTTTTTGATATTGTTGACATAGTGATCAGTTTTAATGAATATATTCATACGTCATATCAGGTTCGGATTAATATTGAGAGAATCACAAACTACGGAACACCCTTTAAGAACGACTCATGCCTCGCCGGGCCTAATTTCTCGGTAGGTTATACAAAAAACGTAAACATAAATTGTTATGACGCTGATCCGCCGTCAACCGAGGGCTCCCGCCGACGAGAGTGAGAGCGGAGACAGTTGTGCCAACTAATAAGGAAACAGCCGTGGCCATGATCTCGTTTTTGTCATGACTTTGAAAGACAGACGTGTAAGAAATACAAGTCGCTCGAAATACTCTGTCACTTACGAGGAAAGGCGATGGTAAAGTGACTCTCACTCAATTTGTCCAAAGACATATAGTATTATTTAAATCTATGTTTATAACAACAAAAAATAAATACTCCTGCACAAGTTACCCAAATTGAATCTAGCCCCAAAGTAAAGTATGGGTATTAGTCAACGATTCTAATACATAGAATACAACGATTCTAATACAACGATTCTAATAGATACCAGAATAAATTTAATAAACACACAGAGCTGGGAAATGCAGACATCTAAATGTTCGTCACACAAATGCCTGCCCCAGTCGGTAATCGAACCCTAGCTTCGCGGTTGATCAGTGTAGTTAGGCGTGTACGCTAGCCACTCGGCCAACGAGGTGGTCAATAATAGATGAGGAGGCCAAAACATTTTAACTCCCGTATAGTTGTACCAACTTTATCTCTATATTCATGTTAGGTCTCCGAGCGAGGGTAATAGCAGGATGGTTATATTGAAATAAAAATATGCGAAAATATATACAGGCGTACCGAATTTGTAGGGACAACTAGTCTTCGCTAGTCGCTTATAAAATTAAGTCGCTTTTTTTTCGTATGTATTATTAGATCTTGAAAACTAGGTACGCAACGGATTTTAATGTGCTTTTAATAGAGTGATTCAAGAGGAAGGTTTATATGATATTAACACAGAAGTTTGTGCACCCGCGCGAAGCTGGGACGTGCTGCTATCTAAGTAAATATAATAAAAAGCGGTCAAGTGCAAGTCGGATTCGCCTATGGAGGGTTCCGTAGCAGCAACAAGCAAGTATCGGAATATAATATAATCCTTGAAATTAGAAATGATTAATGAATTGCAATTTGCAAATATTTCTTGCAATTCGTTCATTTCATATACAGTACTTGCGGACCTTCATATACAGACAATTATTTCATATACAGACTTTACTATGTTCGCGAAATGCGAATTACTATTTACACCCTTAGAAATTTTAAGCAATCACGGAGGAACAGTGAAAAAAGAAGGAAAGAAAATTGTTTTTTTTTCTTTTCTTTCTTTCTTTTTTTCTAATACATCAAAGACATTACCACACACATTGTACCACTTTGGAATTGTCTCTCTCTCAAACTATTTCATTAAAAAAAATCATGGCGAAACCTCAATATCATTTTTGAAGACCTATCCATAGATACTTATGGATTTGATGAAACATTTTTTTTTGAGTTTTCGTTCTAAGTATCTAGAACCCGCAAAATTTATTGTTATTTTTTAATCAAAATCTAATACAGAATACATCTAATTATTAAGTTTCAACAGAATAGCTCTTATAGTTTCGGAATAAAAGGCTTTTACATATGGCCGTACAGACAGACAGACATGATGAATCAATAAGGGTTCCGTTGCGGAACCCTTAAAATGTCCCCCCAGTCCCCATTTCCCTTTGTCATCGCATCAAGCCTAAACGGATCGACTAATTTTGATAATTCTTTGTTGTGTTCTTTATTGTTACAAGATTCATATGAAGACAAAATTGAGAAAATTGCATGGAAATCAGAAAAAACATATATTTTCATACTAACTGTCAGTAGGTAACTATCATTGTCAAGTGGTACGAAGTTTTCCAGGTCGGCTAGTATATTATATAAGAGTGCAGGAAATGCCCTTTTCTTAGGCTAATAAATCAAATTTATAGTAGGGTTGAGATGTTTGCGTTTCAATTTACGTTTACATCACATTTGTGTTACGTAGCTTTAATATTTTCTCACTTTATTCCTTCAGCAAAATAAATGGTGGTAAATATGCAAGTACCGCGACATTAAGTCAGAACATTGCTCAGATTAGATCTATCTAAATAATCAGTATTCGTTCTCTACTTTCCCGGAGTTAAACTTGTATGCTAAATTACATTCTTCATATATAATTATACTTCAATATCGGCCGTTAATCTACACTTTACGACCTTGCGTTTATCATAATATAATGTGCCTTACGAGTTACGTACTTTGGTACATAATCCGGTCGTGAACTTCAAACAAGTCTGATACACGCGAAGTTATGCGGCACTCTTATTAGTGTGCCAATTACAGCTGTTATAACTGAAGTCATCTCAA
The DNA here is from genome assembly GCA_002245475.1 of Calephelis virginiensis. Taxonomy (NCBI): domain Eukaryota; kingdom Metazoa; phylum Arthropoda; class Insecta; order Lepidoptera; family Riodinidae; genus Calephelis; species Calephelis virginiensis. The sequence continues at coordinate 148,582 of NJDC01000721.1, read as the reverse complement.
AAATATATTTTGAGACGGAATTTTGAGCAATTTTAATATAATCTTAAAATAAAAAAAATCATCGAACCCCCGACAAAACCTACTCTCGATAGGTTTACCAGTTTCCAGGGTCAAGGGTTCGAGCTCATCATTACACCAACTCAGTTTTACCAGTACTTGTTAGTGTTAGGTCTGTTAAGTGTCGCTTATGCTTAAAAAGAAAAGAAATACCCATAGTGCGTTAGTAAGTGCGTTAGGTAGTACATACAAAAGAGCTGATGAACTTGAATGCCTGGACAGATCTCCACAAACTATAGCTAAGAACCATCTCGGTCCCGTCAGCTTTCAAATAAAAAAAAAACGCATCAAAATCCGTCCATCCGCTGTAGAACTAAGATGCCACGCACAACCACACACACGCACGCACGCACGCACGCACGCACGCACGCACACACACACTTAATAATATGAGGTTTTCGGCACGTTTTAGACTTAACTGATCCGGTAAGATCTACTGAACTTATGAAACTTGGAAATTTTATCAGCCCATGCCACAATCTCGATGGAGGAAGCTTGCATTCATTTGTAAAACAACTCTAGAAAATACTTGGGGGTGTCACTACCTTACGTTAAGGCCGGGATCGCAAGACACTTGTGCCAATCTACCTGCTTCAAGCACGGAACGTGATAATGTCAATTTTTCATTGACACAAATGGCTGGGCAACGTTTTACATAAAAATGTTTTTGATAGAATTGTACTGACCTCGACTATGACATTAGTTATAGCAAATAACAAATACAGCATTAAGCAAGTTTTGATAAAATTTCGTGCATACCTGTTAATGTAGGTATTCAATTTGAAAAACAGGATAGTCTTTATTCTGCTGTCTCAACCGATTTGTAACAGTTACAAAAAAAATATGTTCACGCCTATATCCCCCAAGTGGTATGCAGAGGCACAACCAGGGCGTCTACGACTAGCCGAAAACACTAAGTCCCACAATGATATGGCTAGCCTATCGCCCATCGGGCACATATCCAATCCCGGGTTAATTTATTTTTAGTAGAAAATTTTCTAACTTTTATTGTTGCCCGACCCGAGAATAGAACCCGTCACGGGTTGCTCAAGAAGTCGAGTCCGACGCCAGACTACTAGACAACGGAGGCGATTACAAACCGGGGCAACTGTAAGTTTATAATGCCTAAATCTTTCTATAATAGAAAAGCTTACGCAACTGGCGTCTGAGTCATGGTTCTCTAGTTCTTGCTTTAAATAATAATATAACAAAGTAAAATAATTTAAAATAATACGATATGAAGGTGTAATCGCGAGGAAGTCGTTGGTGTTCGAATCTAGCGGTTTCCTGCGCACACGGTCCGTTACACACGACCGCGCCCGGTGTGACTACACACTACACACTGCACACTGTACCTCACTATGTCGGAAAATATGCCCAAATGAAAAGTATTATTGTGTGGAGCTCCTTCACTCCATTCCTATCTCTTCGGACATATTTATGGAAGGTGTTATCAGTCCAAACGTATAATTGGAGAATCTTTAAGAATAAGCATTTCTTCTCACATGGATAGGCAGCGTGTCACCAAGGTTCTTGGTCATGGAGACATTTGCAAGCTACGTTGATCACGCGCTCCGATCATAGCACTCACCATCTCTTGTCATACGTAAAATATTCCTGTTACACATAAAACTTAGAAATAAGAAATGGATGGTAGCTCAAGCCGGTGGTACCAATCTAAATTTGCAAGACCACATGCCCAGTTTGAGTGACTGTGTTAGTGAAATCGGAAATCTAAATTAGTCAGCCTAACAGAGAGCAATAGGCAGATGTGCTTATTGCCCCGGTATTGCTTTAGATATATTAAAAAAACCGTCTTCATTAATTATTACCAAAGCTTGTAACACCGGAGTATATAAGCAAATCCCATATAATTAAAATTAATCACTAGTCCATATCGATATAGGGGTTTTTATATCAATGGCAACCCATTAAAACATTGGATTGGTTTGGTTTACAGTTACGTAGCTAAGAGGTGTTATCTCGGCACATTTTGACTATAATCAAAACCGGTCCAGCTGGGAGCACACAACGCCGTAGTCAACATACTAATATCTTTGTTTCCGTTTGACAGACAAATGTTATTAATTTTATAACTGTTCTCTAAAAACTTAAGAATTGAGGTTCACTCGGAGGTCAGTTTGATTTAAAACAACAATATCGCTGCTAGAAGCAATGAATGTTATTAAAATTTAGCTAATAGAGTGTTACACTGTCTAATACTACTACTACTGTCTAATAGAATATTTCATGGTATGAGACAGTGAAAAAGTTCATCGCAGTCTTGGTTTAAAGGACAACCATAGTTTACAAGTACCATGTCCTATGGCTGTGGTGTCAGACTTTTTGTGCAGTCTACAGGCTACCCTAGTCTCGGAACCGGGTCATGACAATTTCATTGTGGGGAGCACCTGGGCCACTTACTGATCAACTCTCTCAACTCTACCTTTATGGGTAGTAACCCTTTGACAGGTAGTCCAGGGGTAATTATAATAATTACAGGAGTAATTACAGGAGTAATTATTATAGGAGCGAAATAATTTATTAAGTTTACCGGCTAACCTAACCTCCAAACACGTCAACGGCGAACACTGCTATAATATACAAATAAATATGACACAATTGAATCTAATACCAAAGTTATTACATTCCCGTGCCCAGACACAGAAATACAGATATCTAGACGTTCATCACACAAATGTCGGAAATCGAGTCAGTCAGTCGGTGGCGTTAGGAGTGTACGACGACGAGGCAGTCGATTATGCGATTAACGAGGCGTTTGTGGGGACCAGGGGGCTGATTACGTATCTTTTTAGTGATGATCACTGGGTAAAGCGTTCATCAAATAGCTGTCAAGTGACGCTTTATATTTGCTATCTCTTGTCACCAACAGAAATGCAATAGAGATGGCAAATACAAACAAAACACGTCATTTGAAAGCCATTTGATGTACACTTTACCCAGTGATTATCACTAATAAGATACTGAATAGCCCGGCAGAATAGGAATAATAGAGATACGAAATCTGTATCCTTAGATTCATTGTTCAGACTCGGATAAGTTGAGGGGACCAAGTATCTATATTTAAATTTGACACACACAAACAAATATATTGATGATAACGATAAAAGATCACAGGTGGCGCACTAAAAAGTTTGGAAACAAAGTAGTAGGTCTTGAGAAATGAAGATGGCATTCTTATCAACACGATATTAATATTTATTATGGTCGAATTTCGAACAACGGGCGACCACTAGCATGAAGAAATGTATGGGGTAACGAAGTGAATATCAACGGGATAGCAAACGCTCGAGCTAATAGGGTTCCAGTTCCAGTGTTATCAATTCGCATTCAACGAGGCTGGAAACATTGTCGGGTAGTGGTACGGGCGGAAAGATAGGTGACTACCATGAGATAATAATGTAATTGGAATGTTCCACTAGTTCTCTACAAATAAGGGATTCCTTTAATCTTTGGTTTTACTCCTATAATTTGTCTAGTCAGATAATAGACCGAATGTACTGGAGTGTGCTAATCAGATGGTTATCCAATGTATTTTTCAAGCAATTCTAAACAATAAATAAGCGGCCACGTTACGAGATAATGGCCTTATCGCAGGATCTCGGAAACTTGCGGAGGGCGAATCTTTCCTCGTCGTTCTCAGCGATTGTACTGTGATTGTGCGTGGAAATGTATACGCGTTATTTGATTTCACACAAATTACACGTGGGATTGACCCGTTTTATCTAATTTGTTCCTAGTTGAATTATTTCTGTAAGCTTGGTGCGTTACAAAAATAGCGCTAGTTGTACAAAGAAAGAAAACAACAACAAACACAGCACTACACACGTGATAAACAATTGCGCATTATGTACATTTACTGAAAAAATATACATCAAAACGAAATAAAAAAAAATAGCGGAATACTCATAAAATGAAAAAATATCAATGTTCTGTGTCGAATTGCCTGTATTACGGAAATAACAGTCTGTATAATTTGAAAAAAAAAGACGTAGAGTAGTTTAGTAACATATATACATGCAACAAAAAATAAGCACTGTATTTAAAACATGGATGCGGTAGCGGGTCAGCACTACCAAGCGGCGTATGAGCGCAATTTGTACGGAGCTACCTAAATGGATTTTAAACCCATTTGAAAAAGGCAATTACTTAATATACCACACAGGGGTCCCTTCGTATTTTACGCCCTGGGCGCGGGCGGTTGCCCATTTCTTGACCACAGATGATCTTAATTTGGATTTGAGAAGAATCCATTACTCTGGATCATTTAAATTGGCGCAGCAGTATTCTTATAAAAAACCCGATTTTATTTAATGATATAGGTTACATAAATGTACGAATAGAAATCGTCGTTGAGCGCTGCAAAAGAATTTATCAGGTTCAATGTAAACGCTTAAAATATCGTTATAGTTCTGATAAGTACTACGACCTATGCAGAAAGCATTATCTGCTTCCCCTGGTAAAAAGGCGTGAAGTTGCCGATCTCATATATTTATAAAAAATAGCCTCGAGCACCATCCATTCTCCCAGCTTATTGCGTGAGACAATAAGGGTCCCACTAGACGTCTACGTCAAAATGAAATATTATGCCTTACGCTGGTTTCTAGTAATTACAAGCAAAATTCATTCATGTGGCGTGCGAGCAATAAGTTCAACAATTTTATGTAACCTAGAGTTGATTTAAACATATTTGGTACTAATGTTAATTCGGCAAGGCGATTGCCAAGCAGCATGTTCTCTGAAATTCAATGTCAATCTTTCTTAAAGTTACTTATATTATTATACAAAAATCAATTGCTGTTCGTTAGTCTCGCTAAAACTCGAGAACAGCTTAACTTATTTGGCTAATTGTGATTTGGAATTATTTGTTGAAATCCAGGGAAGGTTTAAAATATAAGGGATAGGAAAAATGTGCAGGGAACGTAGGAAAAGCAACAATTTTTTTTTCCTATAGAAACTGAACGGGTGGAACGTATATATAAAAATCAATTGCTGTTCGTTAGTCAGTAGTCTCGCTAAGACTCGAAAATATCTGAATTTGGCTAATTTTGGTTTTAAATTATTTAAGAAAGTCCAGGGAAGTTTTAAAAATTTTAATTCAAGAAAAAAGAAAAACAAAATTTTAAGTTTTTCCATACAAGCAGAACTTCACCCGTTCTGTTCTTCAACAAAATTCGCAACAAAATTAGTATTTAATACAAAATCAACGCTTGTATATGCATAAGTTCACACTCATTTTTATACTTAGGTTATTGTCTTAATTTTAGTTTTCTTTTTGTTTTTAATTTTTACATTATATATATATCTGTGGACATGATAAATATGGCAATTAGGTATGGGATAGGCCGCCGGATATGCAGCTATCTAGATTGCTTGAAATCCATTAGATTGAGATACATTATTAACAATGGCCGTTAGCGATGCGACGCGCGTCTATCGCGTAAACTTAGTCGCGTTCAAAGATGATAATTTATACAGTGTGTAATTTAGGTCGCGATGAAAGCTCACCTTTTACGACCTGCTAAGAAACAAAAATACTCAGTAGAAAAACTTTCAAGGAATCTGGAGGAAATTTTATATACTGAGAACCAATTCAGGCAATTTTTAGTTCATAATTTTCTGTCAATTGAGCAACAAAACTTTGGCAGGAGGTTCCAAAACCAGTTCAAGTTGGCTTTGACCTGGAAGATTTGAAGTGAAATAGATACGATTACTGTTCTCACGAGTCTCTGGCCCGTTACACATTTGACATATCTAACATTTACCACATAAAACTGGTTTTGTTAAAAGCTGGCAATTAACGCTTGTAGAAATAAAAGCCTTGACCGGCAACTGCGGTAATTAGGGACGCCCGATTAGAGGTTTGCTATTGATGTTTAATACCTACCTTTTATAGTTGAATTAATTGGGTGTTTCTGATGTTACTGGAAAATCGTCGCAGACACTTAAAATACTTCTCGGCTGTATTTTTGGGTGAAGAACACACGTACTGTTTATCTTGTCTTATGTGGTTTAATGATTTTTTTTTAATTCAAACTATATGGTATTTGGAAGTTTTACTTTAACCAAGCGTAGAAGATGGAAAATATCAAATTATACACTACTGGGCTGAATTTGCCTGGCTTCTCACAAAAAAGGACGAGTATTTTCTTTCTGAATATAAAAACGCGCATATCTTTTTTAACCCTCGCTGGGATAAGGGTGATCTTAAGAGTTTGTTTTAGTGTGCATTGCAACCTGTTTGTAGCATCGCATTTTTTGAACGGCTGAACCAATTTCGATGGGATTTTTTATTCAAAAGCTGGCATGGTGATATGGTTGTTAGCTACATTACAAGCAGGTTGCACTGACTGTCCAATAAAACGTCAGTTGCCTGTTACATTTCAATTAATTCCTTCGATTTTTGTTTAAGTAGCCATAGTTCAGAGTAGACATTCTATAGTGTAGGCATGTAATTGCTATGTTCCATATATAAGTATACTATATACTATGTTCCATAGATAAATCAGATGCAATAATGTCTAAACAAATGACATTTACACACCGGTAACAATTGTCTTAATTAACATGCGTATTAACACATCTGTTGTATAAAATATTCAGGGACACCCACACACATTCAAAGTGAGCCCGTAAAGAACCGAACTTCGTAAACATATCTTTAATTTTTAAATTCGGAATGCAAGGCTCAGTTAAATTATTATGCCTCTGTACTGACAATAAAGAGAAAACCAGGTCGCCTTTAGTCGTTACTGGGTACATCCAAGGGTTACAACATTGTTGCCACCTTTGCTAGCTCGTTTGTCATTTGTTACATTTTCCCCCGTATATTGGGGGCACAGAAAGGGGTAATATTTTAAATTATAAGTAAGTATGTAACACGAGGATATAACACCTCCCTGGCTTGAAGAATGCACCCCGGCACAGCCGGGGTGCATCCATTGATCACCCAAAGATAGCAAAGTTTCATGTATAATTATTTTATTTTTATATATACACATGTGTATAAAGTTGCATTTAAGTTAACTAAAGATGACAATTGGCTATTGCGTAAATAATAATTGCTTTCATACTAACCCATACTTCCATAAATGCGAAAGTCTGTCTGTCTATCTACCTGTCGATCGGTCTGTTACGCTATATGGCGTTATCGTTGAATCGATGAAGAAGAAAGATTTTTCGAAGAAATTTAAATCTAAGGACCCAAGTTCGAAACGTTGTTAGTAAGCATATTTGAAAATGAGCTCCTTTATAAACATTTTTTTTTTCAAATAAAGAAACCATGGTTGCCAGTGATTTTTTTTTGCCATTTTTTCTCCTGACTGGCTAGGATTGGGTAGGCTAGTAGTGTACAGTAAATAATATTAAAATTAATTTACCTTTAAAATTATTTGTAATAAATTGTGAAGCTTCTTAATAATAATAATAAAATAAGAGCTGTGATTTAAATGGTAAAATGTATAAAAAACATTTAATTTCTTCAAATTTTATTAAATATTTGCAGACCACAATATGGTAGAATATGTTGGTATGCTTAAATATCTATGTAACACCTTTTTAACACACTCATTCCGCAAATAAATAAATTTCATTTCATTTCACGCACGCATGCACACACACACACACACACACACACACACACACACACACAC
>NJDC01000721.1:110816-127891 GCA_002245475.1 Calephelis virginiensis | reverse complement strand
CACACACACACACACACACACACACACACACCACATTAAAACATTTGTAGACATTTAACGCCACATACATAGGTACAGACATATGATATTTAATCAAAATCAAAGCGACCTCTGTTGAAATTCGGCTGCATTAAGTAAGTTAAACAAGTATTTGAAATTTCCGTTCTTTCGCTTAGGGTGCCTTTGTTATTTCTCTATTACTTCTTTAAATATGATTTCTAGTCGATACCTTATTGCGAAAATCAACTGTCTCCATTTGAGTAAAATGCCCAGGAGACACTCAGCCCACGAAAAGATAAAATCCCCGAGTAGATATTTTGTTATGTTATTTACGATTTGCAAATTGCAATGGCAAGCGAGTAGGAGTCTCATGTAGGCCCAGACGAACCTGATTGTGATTGACATTGTATAAGTGCTGCTTAAAGATAACAGTAGTTTCTGTTCCTGATATGTGCTTGGTGGCAATAATAAAATGAGATAAAATTAATTTATTTACCAAATGTGTTGTTAAAAAGTTGTTATCACACATTTAAGTATACCAACATATTCTACCACATTACACAGTATTAGTCGATATTTCGCGATGTCATGACGCGACAGTTGCAAGACGGATGACCAGCCACGGCACAGCCTCCATAATTGGAACGAATAGATATCGCTTAGTATTTATGATTTATATGATTTACAGTAAAACGAAAGTGAGATTGTTAATTTCCTGTCTAACAAATAACGACTAGATAGCCGTCTACACAGCCGGTGGGTTTTACCTTGATAGAAAATATAGCGATCTATTTTTTCTATAAAATCTTCGGAAGACGAGAACGGTGCAGACGTAATTGCGGTAAGTTGTTAGATGTCCGGGTGAACTACTTCAGGACTTAAAGCAAGTTGATGCTGGCAGTTCAAATTATTAAACTTTAATTTTGTTTAACCGAATTGACAAGGTTTATCAATTTATCGGTTTTTTTTATAAGTTTATTACACACCTAGTTTTATTGTATTTTTGTTCCTTTTTAACTAATTAAATCAACTATTTAAATTCTGATTCTGTATTATATATTATACAACCCGTAGGTAGGTATGTATGTTTGGATTTTTATTCGAATGTCTGTGTGTTCGCGTTTTTTTCTAAAAAAATCAATAGACCAAGGAAGGATTTAAATCTGAAAGGTGGTGTGTTCTTCGGCTAGCGGAAAAACTATGCAATATCCATACCGAGACAAGAATAACATTGTTCCGTTAATTTAATGTGAAACATCCGTATTTTCACGTCAAGTCCCCTGGCGAGGTAGGCGGTGATTATCAAATGCCAAGTGTCACGATTCCTACAAAACAAACTACCAAGCCTCCTCCACATGTGATTGAGCTGCTTATTTTTACATTAACACTTATTTTCCATATTCCTCCCCTTCTCCATTTATCTCCACCCCCTCTCTCCCACTCTCCGTCCATTTATGCATGCATGTATTCCACTTTCATATTTTTTCTGACATACCCAGCTTGTGGTTTCATAAAGTAAAGATGATAAGGGAGACTACAAAATTATTCAATTCGAGCATAGCACGCTGCCACAAAACTTCCTTTTGAAATAACTTATCCAGTGTTCCACTAAGACACACGCTTCACACATTCTCCTCTCTACATTTGAAAGTCCACCGCCTTCTATCCCTGCTAAAAGAACTATTGAGTTATACCTACAATTTCATTCGCTTGTTATAGCTCTACATCATCTACTATAACTGCAACATCCTTTCTGGATACGTCTTATTCAAATACTATTAATTTGGTTTTCTTGACATTCTACGTACTACCGAGTACCACAAAGACCTGTGTTTGTAGCTCGTTACCTTGTGCCCCCCTGTATCTACCCCATAACCCAGCAAAGTGGCCTACATTTCCTATGACCGCCTCGTTGGTCGAAGGGCTAGCGTACACGCCTAACTCTTGCACGTTCCTAGGTAAAATTTAACTGTCAAATGACTTAACCCTAGTCAGGAGCGAAAACAGAGTTTGATTTATAACCCAGGAATTTTAATTTTAGTATCATATTTTGCTTATATATAACATATATGACAATTATATTATTAAAGTAAACCGTCTGGTTATATGCATTGCAATTGGACTGGTTTCGCATTAATCGCATTTCGCAACATTCCTTGGGATGTTTAATTAGTTTAGACGGTTGTTTTATAATAATTGGGTGCCGTAGAGAGTTGACTTAATACAAAAGACCATTGATTCCACTCGGGAAATGTCGCGGGTGAGAAGCAAATAAAAAAGTCACATTAAACTGACAAACCAAACACGCAAACGTAAAGTTAATTGTCTGTTTGAACTGGCAACATGACGAATGTTCGTGTATTTACATGTGTTACACACTTCCAATAGTGTTACTTTACAAAAGTAGTGTACGGTAGATAGGATTAAAATTAATCTATTTTTAAATTTGTTTGTATTAAATTAAGTTTATTATAAACTAGCTGCTACCCGCGGCTTCGCCCGCGTAGTCTATTTATTTAATATTTAACTCTCCAATGCTACCCATTGAAATTTTAAGATGAAAAACGGCCTACGTCCTTCTTCAAAATTTAATCTATTTTTATTTAAATACCACGCGCGTACCACGCGTCTGTGTTGCGCGGTCTTTAAACTATAATGTTACTGTAGTGATTATATTATATTTGATAGTGTTTTGCTATGTGGACTTTAGTGTCTTCGACCAGTCGTGGGTACCCTGGTTGTGCCACTGCCTGCCTCTTCGGGGATATAGGCGTGATACTTGGTATGCTGCCGAACGCTTTTTTAAAGGTATAATAATTAATGAGCCAATTAGTGGAATAAACGAATCTACATGACATTTTTCTATGACTTTCAACTAATGATGCTTCAAAAAAAGTGAAGCATGAGGTGCAAATTTTTTTTCAAACTTATACTCGTACTTGCAATCATCTGATAAGCATCTGATTATTTTTCTTTAGCAACAGTTTCATATTAAATAAAAGTGTGTGTACACTTATGTACACGCGTTAGAAGTTATACTTCTTCGGCGTAATAAGATAAAAACCTTTTTAAAAACTAAAATGTTATCTATAGCTAACTTCATCATGTCGGTTTTTCGTGACGGTGTGCGCGCGCATCGTAAAAATTTACCCTCATCATTTTTTCCTAACGCGCCAAAAGAAGTATAACTTCAAAAAATATATATATTACGTACGTTATTGACATAACTGATCAGAGATTCGTATTTTTGTCACAACGCACAGTATTTTTATGAACCTTATTTTGAGACAGCCTAACTTTACTGGATTTTCGAAAAGAGAAATATATTACTAACGCAAGGCTAAAAACTCACGGAGCTGTTTTTGCCCGCTCCCGCGGCGGTTGCAGGTTCTATCGAATGCAGATTTGTATGCAAAAAGTGAAAGCACATTTCACGACGCGTTTTACACCCATAGCGCCCGCGTTTGTTTGCGGTTCCTGCAACAGCGGTCACCCACCCGTTGATTCGTACAATTTTGCGAGCGATGATTTCAACCACGACGACTAAGTGTTGCACAAATTGGACGTAGTTAAGCAGAAAGGACCCAACCCACATGAACACCAAAATTGAGAGAAATATACTAAAGAGGTCGTAATGCTTAAAATACTTTCGTTCAGTAAAAGATTTCATAGATTAACAAATAAATAATCATTAGATACCAACCCACATATATGGCTAGTACATATTATTATAAATATATAAACTTTAAAATCAATTATCTCAAAACTATTTAGATGTGGATTGGGTCCTTTCTGCTTAACTACGTCCAATTAGAAGTATTGTGAGTTTCGAAATAAAATCACATCATTTTATTTTCACAGCTTCATTTTTTTTTGGGTTGGCTGGAAGAAATTTCTTTAGTTAGTGATAAGCTCGCCTTTTGTGCATTTTTAACTTCTAGTGTGTTTTGTGTACTTTAGTTTTTTGTGTGCAATAAATTCTTACTAGTAATGATATGTGATGTAATACTTACTAATCAATTTGTATAGAATAACGAAAAAAATACAGCCCGCTGAGTTTCTTGTCGGATCTTCTCAGTGTGTGGCCGCGTTCCGACCCGGTGGCAGTTTTAGTATTATGTAGACTCGTCACAAGTGCCTCTCGTAAGGTGAATGTGATTAAAAATATATTCTATAGTTTTGCACAGTGAGGCTACAGGACCTACCGTAAACCGAACCTGCCTGGACAAGAAAAGAAACGGAAAGTTTTATATATAATTTTAGCGATTAATTACCTGAAAAAATATACAAGAGCACCGGTATTAGATATTTCATAACATAAAAAGGCAAAGTGCAGATCCTAAAATAGACGCTGCACACATAATGTACAACCTCAGACATTAGCATAGTTTAGTGATTAATTAGTGTACCGGCTACCATAACGTACTAACTGGAACGCGCCAATGATGAGCACTAATTTTATAGCGATATGAATATATGGCCACAGCAGATCCTATGATATGCACCAACCTTAAGAATGTCGTGACCAAAGCTTAAATATTTGAAAACAATATCGAGTTAGCGGGCAATTTCTCCGAGTCGAAATGATAGCCGGCCCCGAACCGGTCCCGCCGCCGCGGCCGGCTGATACACTTTTTTGCTTTTTCTTATATTTAATCACAGCCAGCCACGAGCGATCCCGCGCTAGGGACTATCCACACGTGCTACATACTAAAACATTCTCACTTTATTGGTGTCGCCCCTCTGTTAGTCCCATTCTTTTCTTTAAATAATATAAGTAACGTTCCATCAATGACACAGTTGCAACTATGTACGTTTGAAGGTATATTCTATTTTAACGTCAAAACGGCTACACCTATAAAATTATTTAGTAGGCAGAGGCACACCCAGGTCACCCACGACTAGCCGAAGATACTAAATCCCACAACGTTATAGGTGGCAAGTCTATCGCCAACCGAACACATATCCAATTAAAAGGACTTAATTTCCGTCCACAGCTGGATTTTAATCTCCCCCTGCCGCCAAGTTGAATTTCATTCTAAACATAATTAATCAATTAAGTATTACTCGTATTTTACATAACATTTTTTATAATTTTCTTTTTAATAAAAAAAATAAAATGAAAAAACAAAATATACATAAGTTGCTTTAAATTTGAATATACTGTGCTAAAATCAGTTTATAGTTGTCAATATAGGGAACATTCGTCTAAAATATTTTTACTTACCTATTATCTTAATTTATAAGGACTTTACTGAACGGTATCTTTAGCAAATTACATTTATAAACACCGCTTGATGATATAATGTATTATTACCTAATTTCCATTTTGCTAAAGCTCGTTTTCATAATTTACAATCTATGCGTTAAGTTTGGTGTGATAAAAATTTAAATGATCAGTACCTAATTTATCTATCTCATACGCGTATACTCCATGTGCCAACATTTTAATTTTATTTAAAAACCGGTTATCACTAACATTAATTCAACATTAATCATTATTGTAATTGTACTAACCGACCCGGCTAACTTCGTATCGCTCGATATTAATAGTTACTAACAGTCTAAATGAAAAAAACATTAAAACTTATTTTCCTACTTTCAATATGATTTTCCCGATATTCGTTTCACAAGAATCTCCCCTTGTTATTAACTAACGTAACAAAAAAAGAATTAGCAAAATTGGTCCATCCGTTCAGGCGTGATGCTATGACCAAGGGAAATACTAGCTGACTGGGCGAACGTTGTATCGCTTAAAACTTTGTATAACATTTGTATATACGCGTTCCAACCAAAAACATATTAGTGGTATGTAAGTTATATTTAAGGCTCTCTTCTGATTCAGAATTAGAAAACTTTTCATGACATGAACATAACAAAGTAGTCACTTATCATGTCTGATTGCTGCGGGTGAAATAACTTCGATATATGCAGATGGTGAGCCCGGTTTCAAAAAACTGTTTTTCTTTGGAGGCTTTAAAAGCGCCTTGAAAACCATTTATACTTAGTCGGGTCATAAGTTCTGTCACATGTTTATTGTTAAATAATAATCACCTGTTTTTTTTTAGAATAATTATTTATTTATCAAAATGAATTGAATAAAACGTGCCTCCTCTTGTTAATTACGTTTACCCAAATGAGCCCCCCCCCCCGATTTTCAAAACAGCATTCAATCTGCGCGGCTAGTCGTCTACAGCAGCAGGCGGGAGGTCCATGGCAATATCGGCGGCTGCTTTGATTAGAGATGCCTTGAGTGAATCCAAATTAAGAAGAGATTTTAAGCAGACCTTCTGCTCCAAGTGTTGCCATGTTTTGTAATCCAACGGATTCAAGTCAGGACTGGAAGAGGGCCAGTCTTTGTGGTGATGAATCAATTTCATGTGCAGTCAGTCAGTCTTGAGTGCTAGTCGCTCCATGGGCTGGCGCACAATCTTGTTGATAATATAGCCAAGGCCTGTTATTGCCCATGGTATGAGAAACAGGTTCCAGGTTATACGCCTTTCTCACAAAAGCGTATCTCATTTAGCCCCAATATGAGACTAATAACCAAACCATGACTGAGGATGGAAAATCTCGGTGTATACGCGGAAAACGGTGGCTTGCTTCGTCACTGCTGCGGGCGTACACCTTATCATTTTGTTTGTTGTAGCTCTCCTCCACAGTAATTTTTTTTAAAGAATTTGACGGTGTTTTTTTCCTGCATACTGCTTCAACAAAATACGGGATCTCTTCATTGTCTCGTGTCCATTGGGCGCGCATCCAAGCGATGTACTGTTTTTCTGCGATAAGCTCGTAGTCCTAAGTCTTCATTCAACACCCTTTTCAACGTGGTTTTGCTTAACCCGATCTGAAGTGCTAACAGTTTCTGCTTGCGGAAGGGGATTCTTTAAATTCGCGCTTTCACAACTTTTACTATTGCTGATATCATAATAGAGCGAGGGCCTAACTAACCGCTTCTTTTTCTGTCTTTCAAAATTGAGTCCTCATTATATCGTTTGATGGTACGATAAATGAGTCTTCTACTTGAATTAAAAGTTTTCAGTATGTCGAAAATTTGAGTTAGTGTGTCTACCTCATACTTAATAATGCGTAAAATAAAAAAAAAATATACATAAGTACTTACTTTCATAAAAAAATCTAAATTCAAATTAAGAGACGTTTTTGTGGCCAGCATTTGCTATGCACTTGAAGCACCACTTGCAGTCGCACTTCTTTCTTCCAATTTAACCGAAACCGAAAAAAAAACGACAACTCGTTTAAAAGTGAGTCATGTTGAGTGTTTTCTTTGACTGTCACGGTGTTGTGCATTCGGGATTCTTGCCAGAATACGGAGTTTGAATGAGCAAATTAGACGAAAATGGCCAAATCTGTGGAATGAAAATTCTTGGATAATGCACTACGATAATGCTTCTTCGCCATCATTGTGAACGGATTTTTGATCAAACCTTCAATAAAT
The DNA here is from genome assembly GCA_002245475.1 of Calephelis virginiensis. Classification (NCBI taxonomy): domain Eukaryota; kingdom Metazoa; phylum Arthropoda; class Insecta; order Lepidoptera; family Riodinidae; genus Calephelis; species Calephelis virginiensis. The sequence continues at coordinate 120,435 of NJDC01000721.1, read as the reverse complement.
ACTATCGAAAAACCACTACATTCTCTAAATCTCTAGCCGACTTTTTTATTTTTTCGAATTTCAAATTACCACTTCGTGGCACCCGTTTTCAACCGGTAGGAGACACAAAAGAGAATTCGCGATGAAAACTGAGTTTAACTCCGGAAACAGCTTTAAAAAATGTTTTGATGATTGGATTATTGGAAAATACAAAATCCTTTTGAAATAAGTATTTCAGATTCCAATACAAAATACTTTCGAGAAAAGTTTTTGAAATACTAGATACAAAATAGGTATCTTATAAATCTATACTAATATTGTAAAGAGGAAAGTTTGATTTTCTGTTTGTTTGAAATGAATAGGCTCCGAAACTACTAGACCGATTTCAAAATTTCTTTCACCTTTAGAATGCTACATTATCCCTGAGTGACATAGGCTTTGTTTCATCAAAATGAGTTCATTAGAAGCCAAGTTACGCAGGCGAAGCTGCGTGAAAGTGCTGGTACTTTATGAAGATACAAATACTTATGTAAGAAAATAACACTCAAATTTAAGTTTGTTTATTATAGGTCATCATAAATCACAAGAATAAAAATTTAAAATTTGAGTTAGATTTAAGTAAACCAGCTCTTCAAACACCTTATTACTGTTTTGTCTTCGACGAGCAGGCCTCATGATCATATCCTCAAAAGAAAAAAAACTCTACAGGAGCAGAGCGCGGAAATCGTAGTATTTTTAACCACCGACCGAAAACAAGGGGTTAAATCAAGTTTGTCGTGTATGTATGTCTGTGGCATCGTAGTTCTTCGGCGGATAGACGGACTTTAATGCGGTTTTCTTTATTTGAAAGCTGATGAGATCGAGATGATTCTTGGCCATATTACATGTTGGTATGGTCGGAGGTTTATTTATTTTTTTTATTTTAATATTATAAGAATATTTTTTTATATACTTATAACAGCTAAAGCTTCTTGAATTCAGGTGAAATTTGTAGAACCTCTTCCGTTCTACAGTTCGCCATGTATATTTTCGTCTTCAGTACGCATATACCTATTTTGTATCTCTTTTTTTAAGTGTCTTAACAGAAAAAGTATCGTTAAAATACTAAAAAAAAGTATTTGATCATAAGATACAAAATACTTTCCAGAAAAGTATTTTAGATACAAGATGAAAATACGTATTTTGTATCTTATATATTCTGTATTTTAAATACTTGTATCAGATAAATCACATCACTGGACGTATCATTCATTAATTCCATACTGTAACGGCAATTTTGAGAGCCAGCAGTTATGTTTTTACGTCATAATTGGCGATCTTAAAAAGTTAATATTTTGCTAGTAGCGGATTTAATATTGTTGCACAAGTTGCCATTTAAGAGTAAACCGCCGGAAGCCGGAAGTAAAACTTTCCTTCGACAAGACTGCTTTGTCAAAGCTTATGGTAGGTCCCCAGATCTTTGTTTCTAAGTTTTTTTTTGTGTGAGAGGTCAGCCAACAGGCACACGACTCTCCTGATTATAAGAAACAACTGCGGCCTACTCTCACCATATATGTCATAGATGTGTCGCTGTCTTGACGCCGGCATGGAATGTTCATTGTGAAATTCTATAATACCTTCCAGACCGGAACATGATACAGTCATAACGGTGGTAGGAATAGGTAAGGCGGTGCTGATCAGTGCACTGGTTTTGTTGGTAATGACTTACATTTTACCCTGTGCTCTCTTCTTACGAGCTGTCCGGCAGAGAAGCAGATGGTATATTCTACTCAGCGGACCCGAAACAACCCAGATTTTATAGGAAAAAGTAAAGCAGTTGTACCTTTTTTTACAAGTTCAAGTTTTGTTTCCGTGGCAACACTCGATCGGTGAAAAATGAATTTGACAAGTTATGGATCTATTACACCTTAAACTTTGACGAAGCAGTCTTGTCAAAGGAAAGTTTTACTTCAGTCATAAAATACCATTAATTTAGTTCGTACCACGAGATTTTAAATCTATTTGTAAATTTGTCTTAGCTACATTTTTTTTCTTCTCTCTTATATACTTGACACTCGATACTCTCTGAATGTATGTATGTGTTTGTAAGATGATCTATGTATTTAAATACTCCTAAACTGTTGGGTTTAGATGAACGAAAGTTGGACCATTAGCACTGAAAGTAATAATGAATAGGTAATTTCTAAACTACAATTTGTAAACTGGAAATATTTACCGGACCATCTGCACCTCTATCTGTACAATCTACCAAATAAAATATAAATAAATGAAACTGGATTTTAATTTTTTAATCTAAGGCAAGTTTTCATTTTGCCTTTTTCTTTTCCCACGGAAAACCCTTAGGTAAATATGACAAAAAAGTAAACCTACCATTCTGTAAGCTTCCACAGTAATCTGTGTAATGTAAAGTAAAGTAAAAATATTTTATTGAATCAGGCGTTACTTTGCGGAAATCCATTATAAAAGATGTAAAATAAGCCTTTATTTTGCTAATTCCGCGTAAGCAGTGTAACCGTTGTGGCAAATAATCCACTGGCAAATAATTTAGGTAGGGTTGTCACATGTAAAGAACGTGACAATTTATATTGTTTCCCGAGCTCTTCCTATAGTCGTGTGCTGGTCGCGGAGGTGGGTGGTGGGAACGTCAGTTAGGCTTGTCACATTCTGTGTCGTTTGGAGGATTATTTGCCACAACGGTTACACTGCTTACGCGGAATTAGCAAAATAAAGGCTTATTTTACATCTTTTAAAGTAAAAATGTAATTGAGATATATCTTACCATAGACAGATCATTAAAATTAGCGTATGTGAGTGATATCCAGGGTCTAGTGGCATATAAAAAATATATCGATAGATTGTTGAAACTGACCGTCCAACGATTCTCCGGTGTTACCCTGTTCTAGAGGCCTCGTTTAATGAAACTGGCTAAAAAGTGGTATCTATTAATTGGAATTAATTAGGTTTCGCTGTAAAGGTAAATAAATACCGTTCTAATCAGAGCAGCATTGCGATTTGCGTTGTGAAAGGAAGTAAGTAAAAACACATGCTTTTTTAGATCGCAATGTGAAATATGCTAATGGGATTGTTTTTTTTGTGTCTTTATGTTCGTTTGTTTTGAACGAATTTTTTTTAGAATCCCCAATTTTAGTTGAAAATCTATTTTACATAACTAACAAAAATGTGTTTCATAGTTTACTTATTACTAGATAACACGACGGACGGTGTCCTATTCTTAATACGAATATTGAACCAAAAAATAATAATTTAAATAGCACAACAAACATTAATTAAGTACATAGTTCCATGAGTTGACGCGTTATACGATGACCAAAGGAAAGAGGGATTCATTTTGAGATAGGAGGCAGCTAGCGGACGAATTTATTGATGGCAACAAATGTCAAACACCCATCGCTTCTAGACATCAAAAGAACTAATGAGGCATTGCCAACCTAAGGCTGAGATGTTACCACAACAACGGCGAGTATAGACACAATTACATCAGTAAATGTTATTTATGTCTTTAAAGTTTATTGTTTACAAATACATTCATTGCAAATACAAAAGACGAACTTCTTGCTTCTCACGTCAAACTTGAGGCTAACAGAGATCCAAGTCTGAAAATATTAGGCGGTGGTCCAAATCTCGACAAGACGTTGTAGGATTCCACTACTTAAAAACCCTGAAATATCCCAACAAATATGATAGTAAAAAAAATGTTTGCCTGTAAAGTCGGTTTTACGGGCGAAGATTTCACGTAACAACGTTTTTTTCTCGGTAGAATATTTATTGATATGAATATTATTAAATTGCACAATAGAAACAAGGAATTGAATGAAAATAAGAAATGCACAAATTTTAACTATAGAAATATATTTTGTTTACTAAAACATTGTACCGGTCCGGCGGGCCTCTCTCCCGTTCGGTGACTCATCGTAACAGACGTGAGCGGGCGTTACACCTTTTCAAGAGTGACTCCGAGCCACAACCTAATTTAAGACGTTGTCACGTCAAAAGCAATAATCTTAAAAGTATAGGCACTACTGCCTCTCTTTGCGAGTTCTTACGTTACGACTTCATTCCTAGAAAATTAAAGTATTTTAGAATAATTCGCTGCTTTCACAATTCAACCTCGAATCGGTATTATGTATATATGATTTGAATATCCTAATTATAGTCACACAATCTTTACATTATGATTTTAAGTCCGGAAACCAGTTTTTTGGTCAACCAGGTGGCACCTGGTAATGAGACATTTTCAACATGAGATATACTAGAATTGTGGGAATGCCTACTTTTTGCGAGTTTATCTGTTGAAAGCTACATTCAAATAAGTTACGCTGTCTGTCGCTAGCACGCAATTTTTTCGTAGGACCACGACCGCCAACTATTAAAATTAATGCGCTGCCAATCTAAGAATCTGAGCTGAAGCTTCTCGCGTGAGTGATTTTGAGGCTACACTGTCCCATAAATTGAAATACGACAGTGACTGTCGTGACACTACTAAAATTATAATTAAATTTCCCTGTTCTAGTTTTTTTTTTGTGGAATGACCTACTTGAAACAAGTTGTCAAAGCCTTATTAAAATTCCAACTACTTCTATATTAAGCGCTTGATGTCGACTTGAAGACGCTATAACTACAAAAAATGAAATTTACCCTAGATAAAATAGCTGTAGCTTTTTTAAAAATTAGTACTTATCCCAGAGATATCGAAATTTCCTTTTAAATGGCTACCATTAAACTTGTCTTATGATCATTAGGTGAAGAAGTTCCAGGTAATGATGCCTTTCGACTGTCGAATGTAATGAATTTCACTGTAAACGGTAGATGTTCCTTTTGAATAAGAGACGGGTCAAGTTAGATATTTAATAAAGCGTTTCTTTTACATTGGCAAGGTACCTATATCTAACATGGGCGTTGGTATAACTTTGTATGCAAAATATCGGGAAATGATTAAATCAACAGTTACGGAAAAATAAACTTGCTTTCATAACAACAAAATGGAATTGTAACGTTTCTCTGTTATTCAAATGAATGAATACATAATGGCGCTGCATCACCGCGGCGGGTATAGTTTTGGTAGTGGAAATATCCTTCCTTTTTTAAAGTAGCTCCCGTCCGCGACTTCGTCCGCGTGGAATAATTTCTTTGGATTGACGTTAACTTTAACCGGCGACTTCGTTTATATAGGCGAGTAAGTACTGGGTCTTATAATCTTGTATCATGTAGTTTTTAGTTTATTCTTAAAAACTTTAGTTTTTTAAGGCTTCTGCGTGCACTATATGTTTAGTTTTGTTTTCTTCCGACAGAAGTTGATATTGATTTTCATCAGAAGATCTCAATAGGGCAACATACAGTTGCCCGTGCGAAAAACACTCTTGGCGTAAATCCAAATAAAATAAAATTCAATTTTCCACGAAATTAATGTATAATATGTATTATGGCGCATTAAAACAAGAAAGACAGTACGTTATGAATTAACTGTCTATACCGGATGCCAAAGACCCCAAATATATCCAACAAATATAATCCCAAATATAACAACACACACTACTAAATTGTTTTATTAATACTATATAGTTGGTGCTAATAACACAATTCCCACACTACTAAAAACTCAACGTACATTTCGCTTCGTAACCGAAGCATCATCAGGAGAATTCGTCTGCACTACATGAAGGTCGAGCACATACTTTAAAAAAAGGGAAAAAATTCAATCGTAGGTACATAATTTTTGCGAAACTTGAAGCGTTAACCCAGCGCACGTAGCGGAAGCTCTGAATAGGAAAAAAAACCCCGATTTTGAAACATTTTTTATTAGTGCTCCGCTCCTATTGGTCTTAGCGAGATGATAGTTAATAAATGGGTTATCTAACACTGAAAAAAAATTTGGACCGTCAGTTCCCGAGATTAGCGCATTCAAGCAAACAAACAAACTCAGCTTTATAATTTATATATACATAGTACTTATAGATAAAGCATATTTTTTAAATCTCGGAAACTAAATTTAAATTAGCGATGTTGAAAGTTTGTGATTGATAAATAGCGCCGTGTTTTTATCGGAAAATATTAATAAAAACTAGTATCGATTTTGTTAAAATACGTTAAAAAATGTGAACTTGTTTATGTACTTATCTTAAGTTAATGAATACAAAATTTATATGTTATACACGTAGGTTGATAAATTTCATAATGTATATTTACACAAAACCAATTATTTTAAAAACTATACCTGTATTTTGAAATACACATGTATGTTATTAATTTTCCATAAGAATTATTAAAATACTTACTCAAAATTACAAGAATCTAATATACTCTATCTACTTCTATAATTAACCTATGATTATAGCATATAATTTGTTTACTTTGCGGTCAGTTCACTTTATGTATTTTGTCTAGGGATATTTTTCTTTAAAATTAAAACTTTACACAGTGAAGAATAAACAATAAAGCAACAGCAACAAAAATCAACAAATTAAAATGCCTTTTTTTTAAATTATGAAACAAATTTAACATAGCAAAATAACAGTACGTAATTCATAATTTACACACAACAGGTACCACGGACGCGTTGCAACACTCTTTAGACATTTCTTTGTGATAAGAAATGCAAGATTTGCAGGGATAAGTAAATAGATACAACAAATTGGGTATCCATGGTTGTTATCTAAATTGACATAAGCATTAATCAACACAGAAGACTTGTTTAAAAAAAATGCGCTGTTTCCAGAAGTACCCTGATGTCATTTCTTTATATAATATTTCTGCATCAATCTGCGTATCGAAAATATCATATAGGTATGTTTTGATAGTGTATTAACGTGGGCTGTTTACCAACCAAGATAACACAAACAAACAAAGAAGCAAACAACTAGTAGTCTGCGTCCCAAACCTAAGAAAAAAGTAAAAACACCAAAACGATAGATGGTTTATTGCTACAAAAACATTAGAAATAAAAAAAAATATTATGAACACAGAATGTTGTATGTTTGTATTTTCTACTACCTTAATATGTATCAGTATTGTGTGTACAAAAATTGGTTAAACGATATTAATAAACAAGAACTATAAAAAAGTATGGAGGCTGGAGTCTTACTTTGCTTACTTACTTCGTCGCTATTCTTTTACCATTAGATTTTAAAAGTAATACCTAAGTAGATTGTTAATTGAACCCCTATCACTTAAAATTGCTGAAATATAATATATTATTATATATTCAACGGCCAACGGTAGGCTCAAAAACATCATTTGTTGTAGGAAGATAAAGTATTAATATAAATTTTTAAACGTGTTACTTTTACTAACATAAACAGTACTGTTTATGTTAGCAAAATTAAGATTAACAAATTTAGCCACCGTTTTATTTTTTGTCAATGTTGCGTTGCTGTAGGGTTAGTCTTGAATATCGAAGCATGCAAATCGGAAATTGGAATCAACTTCATTTATTTGCATTCACATGACATTGACATTGGATAATATGTTGTTTCGGGTACTCTTGAACACAATAGTAACGGTCTATTAACATTTAGTCTTTGCTTATTGAACAATACTGAATATTCAAAGCATTTAGTTCCGAAAAAAGCCAACGAATCCGTTAAAATAATAATTTATTTGTTTAAGTATTATTTATTATTCGTGATAGTTTCAAATCACTGCCTCTAAAAAGACCTCGAAAAAATTATTCGACTGTTTATTAGATAAATAAATAAAATTCATTTTATTTCTAAACTATGTCAGTTTTCTCCGCTTCGGGTCACATCCTTAAAAACTTAATACAAAATTAGTTGACGTAAATGGAAACACGGATCGATTTATCGTTGGAATCGATTTCTCTCAATCGGTAATCGCCGATTTCCTCAATCGCAGCTCTTTACTAATGTCTTGCGGAACTCGCACAAACATCGAACAACTTGTCATATCTGATGCCAACTTTCTAATAAAAATGCATAAAACAGATACACCTAATTGACTCATATTCTCTTATTTCTATAAATTTTGTCTACTTAAAAGTATACTTGGAACGGACAGGACTCATGGTATCGTGTCCGTATGACCATTCCTTACCTGCAGATTGAAGGTATGTATGGAAGCTCAAGGATTTTGGAAGTTATTTTCCGCGTCAAATTATAATATGGGAGATACCCCGTTTCATCGTTGACTACTTACTGATGTAAGTAGTAAGGTACTGGTAGAATCTATGAAACCTCTAGATAGAGACGACAGATATCTCCACATCATAATCTGACGCGCTAGATAAGTCCCCAAACTCTTAGGCTTCCGTACCATTATAGGTGGGGCCCTATAATATAATATGTCCTAAATACGCCGAATCGTCCTTACGAATATCTAACTAGACGTTGTAAAACAAATAACTAACAATAACATTTGATGTGCTCTTATAATTCACATTTTTTTAAAGAAGTTTGTAAACCGAAACACACTTGAAATAAACTTATATTAAATTGGTTCGATAGAAAAAAATTCGGAAACTTACAAAAAAACATACTTTCGACGTTTAAGAAGTTAATTACATTAGTTTCTGTTACAGACATATTTATCAAAAAAAATTTAGGTAATCTCAAAAAAACCCTTTGAATTAAAGTGCTTATTTTTTTTTTGTAAACGGCATTTATTTTTAAAAAAACAAATGAAAACATATTATCATTCAATTTAAGAAGCGCGACTGTGGTTGTACCCTTGCAGATGTGATGATGATAATATATTGTTATTATTATTTTTTAGTTGATAGAAAAAAACTGAGTTCATATCGAATTCAAATGGTTTCCTGGGATTTTCCACTTTATTTTCTATCGTAAACATTTACGTTACGTTAAGTTTTTAAACATTTAGGTAAACATAGTATTTCTTTGAAAGGATTCTTAAACCACATAAAATTTTGCAGACTTTTTTAATACAAGAGCAAGAAAACGAGTAAATGGGTCACCTGATAGATAATGATCATCTTCGCCCACGAACATCCGCAACACCAGGAGTGTCACAGATGCATTGCCGACCTTTAAGGAATGAGTACGCTCTTTTCTTGAAGGCCCCTAAGTTATAATTAAAAAAAGAAAGTATTTTCACGCCCATATCCCCGAACAGGTAGGCAGAGGTACAACCAAGGCACCCACGACTAGCCGGAAGACACTAAGTCCCACAATGTGATAGGTGGCAAGCCTATCGCCAACCGGGCATATTTCCAATCCCGACCAACATTTTTTTATTAGAAAATTGGATAAATCCAATTTTCTTTATGTTGGCCGACCTGGGATTCGAACCCGCGACCTCATGCAGTCAAGTCCAACACCCGGACCGCTAGACCACAGAGGCGAAGTTATAATTGTTTGGGAATACCGCCCTCATTAACTGATTCCACAAAGGTGGTGTGCGAGGTAAACAATGTCTTCGGAATCGCACAGTTATAGATCGCCACGCACCAAGATGATGGGCATGATACTTTAAACTCTGTCGCGAAGTCCAAAGATGGAAATCAGCGGCTGCAGTTAAACCAAACAGCTCTTCAGAACATTCCCCAGACTTGTAAAGAGAAACATTATCGAAATGAGGTAGGTACTTAATAATATACCCATACATCTTCGTAGAAGTTAATTGTCATACGTCAAAGTAACCAAATAGG